>NDGM011235242.1:737-20077 GCA_002564305.1 Octomys mimax | reverse complement strand
AAGATAAAGTAAGACCTATATAACAAGAAATGTAACTTTTGTATCTGCCAAGGTCAGTCAAGTACCTTCAGGATTTACCCTGAAACCCTGTACCGCAGCTTGTAAATCCTTTGTCAGTGCTTGCTGTTTATTTTCTTCCTAACTTCACAGACTGAAAATCCCAATTGAAGACATATTGCTTGTTTAATTTACATCTCCATCCTCATGATATAACATAGTGTTAAGTTTCAGGGAATATGTAACTAATACTAAGGAATGAACAATGTCTCGTCTCAAAAACAAAGTCGCATATATCTCCCTCATGCCCAGATTTTTTTTTTCTTTCATAGTGTTGGTACTCAGTCAGAAATCTTGACTTTTTGTTTTCTTTCATTTATTAATTTAAAAATATTTAATTGAAAAATAGAGATTCAATATAGTCAAGGAATATAATATGATCTTTTGGAATACACATGCATTCTGGAATGATTACAAAAGTCAAAACAATCGACACATCTGTCACTTGCATATAATTTTGCTGTATGTTTTTAGATCCTAAAAACATGTCCATCTTATAACTACAAATTTATGTCATTTAGCTAACATCTTGTTCTTTCCTACTAACATGAATTCACACCCTGGTGACTGCTGTTCTACTCTCTGCTTATATGTTCTACTCTCTGCTTGATGTGTGAGATTCCATGCACAAGTGATCTCATGTAGTATGTGTCTCTCAGTATCCAACTTGTTTAACTTATGGTATCCCATACTTGATCCGTGTGTGTTTTTTTGTTTTTTGGGGTTTTTTTGTTTGTTTGTTTTTGTTTTTTTACCAGAACTGGGGATTGAACTCAAGCCCTTGTGCTTGCCAAGGAAGCACTTATTCTGTTGAGCCATCTCCCCGGCCCAGTTGATCCGTTTTACAAATAGCAGGTTTCCTTCTTTTTCTGGAGGAATAATATTTCATTTTATGTGCATACCGTACATTTTTATCCATTCATTCATTGATACTTATGTAGGTTATTTATGAACCTTGGCGGTTATGTTAAGTTGGTTATTACAAATAATGCTTGCATGTATGCGGAGGCACAGAATTCTCTTTGAGATATAAATTTTATTTCCTTTCAGATATACTACAAGTGGGACTACAATTTTCCATAATGTATGTACCTAACAACAGTGTACAAGGGCTCCCTTTCTTTTCCATACATCCTATCAACACATTTTCTTTTCATAATAGTCATCCTACCAGGCATAAGGTGGTGTCTTATTGCAATTTTAATTTGACTTTCTCTGATGATTAGTGATGCTAAGCCCCTTTCCATATACCATTGGCCATTTATATGTCTTATTTTTTATTTCAAAGAGAAAAACAAAAACAATGACACAGAATCTCAAAACATAGTAATAGGAGATTAACAATGGTCAATATATTGTGTATTGTTATCTTCAAAGCAGTTGCTCAGATTACAAGCTATAGGCATGAGAAACTAATCAAGCAATATAATCATAAGCCATTCTTTTTGAAGAATACAAATTAGTAGTAGAATTACCTTAGTTATGTTGCGTGTGTGCATATCATATATATATACATATATATCTATATATATTTATTTTTTCTTTTTCCTTATGTCTTCTAAAGTATTCAAAATATTTGTCCATTTTAAACTGATTTGTATTATGTACTTGTATGAGTTTTTTTCTTGTCTCTTTTTCTTTTTTACCTTTTTCTAAAAAATCTTAAAGAGAGTATAGTAATAATTAATATGACATCAGAAATGGTACACATTTAGAAGACCAAAATGACAAGTATTTCAAGCATAGCTTTTGTATTTCACATTGCTGTCCTCAATGAAGTTGCTTAGTTTGCAATTATCTGCATACAGAGTTAGTCAAGGTGAGAATTCTACACATCAACTACTATTTTCATAGAACTGATGGAAATTCTTAATACAATCACCTCAGCCGGAGTTTCTTATATATTTTGCATATAACCCTATCAGATACAAAGTTTGCATTATTTCCATTTTGCAGTTTACCTTCTCACTTTGTCAGTCGGTCCTGACAATCTCATAGAGGAGCCTGACAGACAGATTCGGTGTTATTATCCTGAGTACACACTGGACCTGTCTGTTTTCTTTAGGGTGGAGTTCCCTTGGGACACACCTGGCAATGAGAGCTTAGTGACTGGAGACTGCTTCCCCGACAGCACTGGGTAGGATGGGTAAGTGATTCTGACAGAGGAATCAGGTTGAGACTTCAGTTCCTCATTCTGGCTACACCAGTCTCTGTCCTGATTGGGAAATGGAGATCCATTACTGACCTCAGTTCTTCTAGAAGCACCCCCCCTCTCTTCCTTTAATTCCATTTAAAAAACCCACTCTTCAACTCTTACTTCTTTTAGTACAACTAGTGTGTTATTCTTCACCACAAAGGCTCTTTCTACTCAGTAATTTAAAAGCAGTTTATGACAGAAAGATAGTAAGTATATCAGGATCTATGGAAATCCTCATGAAAGATACTTTTTTCTTTTAAAAGTGAAACGCAAGGAGACTTCTTTTCATGTAGTGAACACAAGAGAGCACACTCGATTAAGAATTCAGTAAATAGAGGCAGTTAAGGGGGGATTAAGGACACGTCAAAATTTCAAAAGGATAAAGTATATAGTTTCCAAAACACCCATTTCTGGGTATAGGCTGAAGACCAATATCTTTTGCTTGTAACTTTTAGCAAAATTCCAGCATTTAATTATTAGTTTGGTGAATGACCACACCAGACCATTTAGTGTAACATGACAGGCTCTGAAGGGAGTAGTCAGTAATTTGAAACACTAACCATGTGTTTTGTCTGAAAAATTAATACCTGTAGCATGACTGGAGTGGCATGGTTCCACCAATCAAACTGTAGAAAAAAAAACTCTACTGTTCTAATAAAGACAGCTACTGTTCTGGCTTATGGCAAACATAATAACTTCTATTTATTAACTACTTGCCATGTGCTATTGCTATAGATGTATTATCTCATTTCATCTTCTTGACCACCGAACAAGCTAGATAGTAGCCACAGGAACAAATATTTATTGAACACACACTATGCTCCACAAGGATTTGCACATACTATTCCTTAGTCTTCAACTTGACAGTACTACACCTGTGATAAGGATGAAAAATGAAGATTTGGAAGTGTTCCTAGCTAGCATTGACAGTAAATGGCTGAGGAGAGAATTTAACAGATTTCTCCAACTCTGCTGCTCACATGCTTAATAGCTACATGACATTAAATGGTTAAACCTAGCTAGTTCATAAGATTATGCACTGGGTATGGCCAATGTCCTAGCCTCATACATTTGGAAAAAAGAAAGCTATTAGTCCCATTGCAGTATATTTAATTACTGATAGAACCACCAATTGAGCTAGGCAATAGCGATCCTTGAGCATTTTGTTGAATGATGAGCAAAATGATTGGTAATTGTACAGGTAAACTTAAAGGACTTACAAAAACCATCTAGACATACAATAGTAGCTATCATTTATTACAGACATGAACCACAGATACTCACTACAGCCTGCAATGACAGGCACGATGTGACCTACTCAAGAAATCTTGGACTGGGGAGATAACTCACAGAATAAACACATGCCTGGCAAGTGCAAGGGCTTGAGTTCAATCCCCAGTTCCAAATTAAAAAAAAAAAAAAAAAAGAAATCTTCACCCCAACTCTACTTGCTTCACTTAAGAACTTCCTGTTATATCAGATAATGTAACCTCTGGAACAATTCAGATACATTGGGTTTTCTTCAGCTTACAACTCAAAGCATCTTGCTAGCTTTATCATCCCTAGAACAGTATACTGTGGGGGGAAATGGAGCTCAAGAACATAAAGTTCAGGTGTATGTCTAAGTTTATAGCCAGCTCATGATGAAGCAAGATTTAACTGTAACTCGGTCTGATCCCAGAGTCTGTGCTGTACTGGAGCCCAACAATGCACTTCCTTCCTTCTGTAGGCTCTATTGTGTTGCGCACCCTTTCTCACTCGGAGAGCTGAAGGAAGTCAGAATGACTGCTTTCCTACCTGCTGAAATTATCCACCTGCATGTCCAAATGGTCACACAGCAGTGCGTGAGGAGTTTCCCTGGGTTCACCATGGCATTTGGCCTGTACACACATACAAACAGTGTTCAGGTCCCTTTTTCAATGCCACAGATCTTGAAGGCTTTCCATTGCTTATAGTATAAACTCAACATTCCTTATCAGGAACTTCGGTAAACCACAAGAAAAGACAAAGGATTTGAAAATATGTTTGGTTTTTCTTTCACGAGATGTCATAAAAATGTTCAACAAAAGCTGGCATAGTGGCACATGCCTGTAATCCCAGCACTAGGTAGGCTAAGGCAGGTAGGCGTGACTTCAAGATCAGCCTAGGCTACAGAGGGAGCTCAAGGGCAGCCTGAATTGCATAGTGAGACCCCATCTCAAAAAGAAAAGAAAAAGTTCAAACGTGTATATAAAAAATACTTAACACTAATCATCAGGTAACCCAAACTTAGAATCACAGAGAGATGTTTACCTGTGTTGATCTCACTGAACACCGTTTCTCTGGTTTCTAGCCTAAAACATTGAACTTAGGATATAGACTTTGTAAATATCTGTTGGATATGTAAATAGGTGATTTAAATTTTTATGCTGTCAGAAAGCCTTCCCCTGCCTGTTTGTATATGGAAAAGGAGAAGATCATGGGTTTTCTTGTTTGAGAAGTGGAAAAACGTATGTATGAGCATTTCTTTCACATTCTAAATATGATATATTTTTATAACATCGCCCAAAGTGAAGTTATGCAAACCAATGTCATCTTTCACTTGAATATACAACTCCCACCTTATCAACTACCTTGCTTTCTTTCTCTGGGTATATTCATATTTCTCAACACACACCAGTATGTTCTGTACCCAACGGCCATAATGATTATTTTAAAGGGCAATGACATCATGCTTCTGCTTCATTTTTCTATTGCCTTTTGCAAGTGGAGTAAGACCCACTACCTTTCAAGACCCTACAGATCTGTGTCTGTGTTTGCCTCTGCCACCTCATCTTCCACTGGCCCCTCCTTAGTTCCCCACCCTTCAGCCATGCTAGCTGCTTTCTGTTCTTCAAGCACACCTGCTTCCCCTACCTTAACCCCTTTGTTATGGGTTCCTCCTCTTTCCTTGACATCTTCCTGGCTTCCTCATCAACAATAGGGGCTGCCACTCACATTCCTTGACAATGTGTTTCACTTCTTACAACTTCTGGCTTATTGTTCTACTTTCTTTTCTTCACATATCTATCATTATCTGAACATATATCTTTATACTTTGGTTTATATATTGCCTTTCTACCACCAACACAGCATCATCTTCTTGAGAGTACAGAGCTCATCAGTCTTGCCACCTATGTGTGTGCATCACTTGTAAGCCCACCAAGCACATAGGAGGAGGAAAGCATCTGCCAGGTGAACAGATGGGTAAACGCACTCAAAGAAGTGGGTTATTGCGCAATTAAGTTCAGCTTTGACAAATACTCATTGTGCGATTCAAGTCAAACAACATGTGAGGGATAAAAATTAAAAAGTGATTATGATCAATGCACCTCTAAAATATCCAAATAGTAAACTAAGGACGAGTCTGTAAATAAAACATCAAATATTACATAAGTGCTAGAGTAGCTGGGTACAGAAAATATGGGTGGAGCACAAATAGGGCAATGGTTGCTTGCAGGAATCAGGAAGACAGTTTCTGAGGGAAGTGTTAAGAGGAAGAACTTTCAAAATTGTCTTTATGCAAAGACAAAAGAATTCCCAAGGAAGTGGAGTCACCAGCTACAGAAATATGGGTTTTCTGAGGTAGAATGAAATTATATGGCTAAGCTGAACTTAGACAAGAAAGCACTCTTTCTTTTTTACAGACAGCGTAGCTTCCCATTGGGTAACTCTCCACCACATGGAGTCCTGGAGTGGCCTTTGCCAATGACAGCACTAGCCAGGTATTCTGCTCGCACAGAAAATGCGTGATCCAGCTCTGACTACTCGTTACCCAAATCCCAGTGAATTACCAAGGAATGATCCTGGTTCTTCCTTGATATAAGATACAGAGATACTAGGAGAAAGTATCTTCCTTCTTCTACTGAGATCTTTAAGATGGAAATTGAGAAAGTTATATGGCTATATGGAAAGTACTTTTCACTTTCCACAAGGGAGGAGAAAATGAATGTGTGTGCACTATGTATGTGTGAGATGTGGGGGGAGAGGAAACAGAGGCAAAAGGGAACCTAGACATGGGCCAAATATTGCACAGACATGGACAGAGTCTCGAGTCCTGGGGTCCTGGGGTCCTGGGAGCCAACTCCATGACTTACATCCTCAGGTCATTAGGTGAACCAGTACATTTCTTTCTTTCTTTTTTTTATTAAAACCATTTTTTTGCTTTGATTAGTTTTGGGTGCATTTCTGGAAACTGCAGCCACACTAGTAATGAGAAAGCATACTCTTACATTTAGATGAATGCATGCTACAGGAATAAAAGAAATGTGGAGAAAAAGCATATATTATCTACTATCCATGCTGAGTTTGAGATGTTTGAGATGGGAACCATGAGGCTCAAGGGTCTGAGGTGAAGTTAAATATATGGTTCTGGTATCCAGATTTGGAGTTTGTCATGATCAATTTGATTACTGTCACAATGGGCCTAGGTAAAATAGTTCATAGACAGAATGGAGAATAATGTAAACTGTAGAAAAAACCCTAGGGAAAATCTCGTGAAAGAATATGGATGGATGAAGCAAAGACCTTCCAGATTACTGAGAAAATATCTAGGAAGGAGAAGAATAAGAACATAGTGAAATTCTGTAAGCCAGAGATATGAACTTCTAGGAATCCAGGTATAGCTAAGAAGTCTGAATAACACAGAAGTAAGGCGTGATACGGTTTGCATTCATGAAGTGAGCTAGGTAACACACCAACACCAGTTTATCCTCAAGTCTTTGTGGATTAAAACAGCAAAGTTTTGTTTCCATAAGTGGTTCATGATCACCTTTGTAGACTGATGCTCCACCATATTACTCAAGGACCCAGGTTTGAGGCCCTTCCACCTGTACCGGCAACTCAAGGAGACAGCATATTCCTGGCACTGGGATGGAAGAAGACAGATAATCGATCTACTCTTCAGCTCTTCACTGGTTCAGTCTGCAGGAGACACACAGTGGCTCACCACACACACATCCCTGATCAGAACCAGGCATACCACTACCTACATACAAAGAAACCAGCCAATGTAGGGGACAGAATGGAATTTTGGACATGATGAACATTTAGGTCTTTGCCTCAGAGCAATTAAGCAATTTCTAGATTTGTCTTCAGCAAACCGCTGGTGATTATCACAAGAGGACCTTGTTATGACTTATACTTACATATTCTCTAAAAGTGTCAGACACCCATAGGTGAAGCTTATGGGAAGTGGGTTGTGGATTGTGTGTTTATAGCTGACTTGCTGTTAGTAGATGGAGCCTGGTTGGAAGAGGAAGGTTACTGGGGTCATCACCTAGAGTGCTGTGTCTCCTTTTCCTGGTTCCTTCTTGTGTCCTGCTTCTCTGCCACCTTACCCTGGGCAGCTCTCCTCAGTGCTCCCCCAGAACATGCCATGCTCCCCCCTCTGCCATGTCATCCTGCCTTGGAGCTAGCTGACTATGGATTGCAACATCTACAAACTGCACGAAAATAAACCTGTCCTCCTTTCACTTGTTGGCGTCAGGCATGATGTCACCGAAACGAGGAAAAGTGAGTAGGACAGACCTTTGCTAGAGGAAGGAAACTGGAAGCCATCTTGGAATTAGCAAATCAATGCAAGGTGATAATGTTAGGTGCTTTTATTTACATCAATATCCTTTACCATATGTTTCCTGGCACAAGAAGAAGGCATTATGGTTGCAACTTTGTAAAATAGGAAACCAAGGCTCAATAAGTGTTGCTTTATGATTCACCCAACAGCTATTGAGTAGCTGCTGAAAGCAAGAAAAGAGGATTCCTGAGAACAAAGACACATCCCTGATTTCATGGAGTTTATGGTCATATAATTACAAAATTAAATATGAAATCATAGCTCTGTAGCATGCTACAAAGGAAAGCCCAAGGTGCTGTCTATGAGAGCCTCTAACAAGCCTGGTATCTGGATAGATACCTTTCTCAGGTAGGTCATAAGCAGGAGTTCGGCAGGTAGTGTCAGGTGGTGGAAGTTGGTCACAGTTTTTCTTGAAACTCAGGGAAGAATACATGCAGGACCTCGTGCTATCCAATCAGCATACAAGGCAATGAAAGGCCAAGGTGGCTGGGTCATAAAGATCCAGGTAAGAATCTCCATATCAGGGTCAGTTTAAGGAGTGCATTAGTGAATTTCCTGTTGCTGGAACAAAACATCCAACATCCTCAACATACAGGAAGAGAGGTTTGTTTCAGTTTGCAGTTCTAATGGGTTCAGTGGCTTCACTGGCAGACTCCAAGGCAGAGCTACATGATGCACAAGGACAGAGAGCTGCTCAACACGTGGCAACCAGAAAAGGGAGAAAGAGAAGGCTGTAACCAGGGACAAGAACTGCCTTCTAGCTCAGGCCCTCTATAACCTGCACCCCCAGCCAGGCACCATTTTTGTTAAGAAGGTCTTGCTATGCAGTTCGGACTCGTAGTGATCCTCCTATCTCAGTCTCCCCACTGCTGGGATTACAGGCATGCACCACCATGCCCGGTTTGAGGGCCAGCACAGTGTGCCTGGGCTTCTGCACCCAATATGCCATGTGGTACCAGAAATCAAAATGGGGTCCTTGTACTTGTCAGTCAGGCACTTAGACCACCAAGCTATCTCCTCAGCCCCCAGGCCCCATTTTCTTTTCTTTTTAAATTAATTTTATTGAGAAACAAGTAGCAATGAGACAGTTTCAAAACTGATTAGTACGTCAGTTTCAATAATTAATACATTGGATATTATTGTCCTCATAGTGGTTATTCACAGCACAAGATGCAGACATGAAATCCTGTCCAAACACTATTAGCACAAATCTCATTGAATTAAGAGAAAGTAGCTGTATATCTATCCTAACTATTCAGACCCTATTTTCTAAGAGTACATTTAGCTATAAATTTAATAATGGGTCCATCCACTGAGGCATGTAATGCTATTATGATCCACTCACCTTCCAAAAGCCCCACTCAGAGCACATGAGGTTTTAGGGGGACATTGTAGATCGAAACTGTCACATGGGGTGATATAGGGTAGAGCTGCTCCTATAGCCAAGTTGATGGTGGTAAAGCCATCTCACCCTTTAGCAGAAGACTGTTGACTAACCTGGCTCTTAGGAGAAGTCCATTGTTCCAGATAATCAGACTGCAGTCACAGAGAGATTCTAAATTTGTAACCCACCTCCAGCTACTTCAAACAAGCCTAGCCTCCCCTCAACCTACACCACCTCCACCCATAGAACAAAGCCACTTCATGTTCAGCTGAAGATGCAGAAAGCTGCTGGTTGGTAAGTTCCAGCTTGGAATACTCAGTGCAGCTGTTCTTGTCACTTAGTATGCCTGCCACAGAAAAATTTCACACCAGACTCAATAATAGATGCCCCATTTGCTGAGCAATACAGAATGGTTCCTCGTGCTCTCTCTCACTCCCCAAAGAAGAAAACTCACATGGCTTCTGATAAGTAATTTTAGCATGTTCCAACGTTCTCTCATTTTTGTTCTCCAACTGTCTCAGACCACAAAGAGTAATGTCCCGTTGGTTGTCCTAGGCTTGCATTTGGGGAGTGTCTCAGTCAGTTACTTTTCTCTTATTGCTGGGACAAAATGCTGAACACCCAAAATGAAGGAAAGAAAGGCTTATTTACCTCACAGTTAATGGAGGCTTCAGTCCATATTTGGCTGGCTCCAAGGCAGAAGGGCACATGGCAGAGGGCAGCCATTCATGGTGGTGGAAAACAGCAAAGAGCAGAGGGAGGAGCAGTGGCTGAGGTGGCTAGCAAGCCCCCTCCTTCCTTATACTGTATTGAGGCTATCTGCCCCAGGGTGGGTGCAGCACTCACACCCATAATCCCAGCATTGGGTCATGAGTTAATCACAAGCTCTAGAAGCCTGCCCCATGACTGTATGAGGCTTGCTGGCAGGGGCAACTAGACATAAATCATAACAGAGAAGATTCATGTCAACCTCTTAGAGCTCTGAAGATATTCAGGATAAGGGATTAAAAATCTTGCCATCGGGTCATGGTTGGTCTTTAATGAGTTAAAATTAGTTAAGAAATCTAGACGTGTCCCAGATTTGAGTGGAGAAAAGAGGTAGCGTTGGCTGTGGAGGTACTTTATTGACATGAACTTTTAAGGTGAACGTCATCTTTGTCCTTATTTCTACTTCTTAGTTATGTGATAAAAATAGAAGAAAGGGTTACCCTGTCTTTAGAGGGCAGTGCAGACAGAAAAGGTAACCCCAAATCAGGTGGGGGCAGCGCTCTACTTATAAAACTCCAAGAAGGCAAGCATGTGGCTTGGGGTCTGCCTCCCGCCTTCCAACATTTTTGTTCTCAGTTGCAAGTTCTTGAACAGCTGTGTTCAGAGACCTGCTGAGTCACCAATACCCACCTGCCTCCCGCCACCTCCCAACCCTGTTGTTGACTTTCTGCTCCAGCTTCCTTTCTGCTATCACTTCGAGGGACTCCAGCATCCTTCAGTGAGAACTGCGCAGGCTGCGTTTTTCTTTGACACAGAAACTTCTGAGAAACAGCTTTGACTCCCATACAAATAGAGCCCGGGAGAAAATGAATTTTAAAATGTAGTAGTATTTAAACTTTATTGTTCAAGCGCTACACCATGTGGGCTGGGATGTGGCTGGACTCCTGCAGCCCCTCCAAACAGGGGGCTGTGTTGTTGAGCCATTGCCTTCTGAGCCCCATGCTGTGCGTCATTAAGTGCTCAGTGACAGACAGGGATTTGAGGATGTTGCATCTATTCTGCCTGCTTCCTCTTGGTTCTGAATGGGATCCTTCCAGAACAGAGATTAGCCCTGCACCTGCACCTGCCGCAGCTCTCCAGATTTGGGCTATTGGGAGAGTTTGTGTTTCAGAATGCATTCCTACCCTTGCCATTCCTGTTTACGCACTTTTCTTTTGTGCCAACATTAATTGATCCCCTAGAGCTAAGGATGCAGATTGTGCTGTGTGAATGAATGAGACTTGAGTCCCAGTCTTCCAGATGCTTAGCGCGAGCCTGGGCACAGATGGTGCAGGCCCCGGAGGCCTGCCTTCCTCACCCGGCCTCGCCTACCCCTCTCGAAGCCATCAGGAGCATCTTAATGCTTTACAAATGCTGTGTACCCCGGGGATGCTTCAGCATCCTGTTCCACCCTCCAGGCAAGGACAAGGAGCTGCCACCAAAGCCAGAAAGAACAGGTGGAACCAGGACAGTGGTACCAGGGCACAGAGTGTCCCGAATGCTCTGCTGCTTTCCCTCGAGCAGGACAGCCAGGCCGGGAAGCTACTCCGAAGGCCCCAGGCTCCTCAGCTGTCTCATGAGGTGACTGGAGAATGGGAAATGTACCGACAGTGCGAGCCTCCTGTCACCACTCCACTTATAATCCTGCTTCCCCCTGAAGGATCTCACTGTTGTCGTCGTGGCCTGAGCAAAATCTGGCCCAGTGGAGGCTGGTGACCCGTTTTCCAGGTCCCGTGGTGACCGTGTGATGAACTCCACTTAAGCAGCCTATTCAGTACAGCAAAGTGGCTCTCTCTGAAATCCATAAGGAGAACTGATGCTCCAGCTTTGTGTTCCTGCATTTTTCAGAGAGCAGAAGAGACCCAGTTCCAGGAGGTTCCTGGCCTGAGTCTTTGACAGGTTCTCTGTTTTCCTCATCACTCTGCTTTCTTTCCTCCACAACTCCTCCTCCTCCTAGCACCAGGAACCAAGGAATGAAGCATAAGGAGTGCCCTGAAGGCCCCAAACCTGCAGAGTGCTGGCAGCTGCCCAAGAAGTCAGAAGGCTTGGGAGCTGCCTCAGGTGGCCACATCTTGGAGGGGCACTGGCCCCTTACTCGTGCATAACATAATTTGTTCTCTTTATTGTATTTGCCACCTACCATGAGCTGCGGCACCCCAGCCTCCGGAGCATTCCACCCCCATACATCCTAGCGGCTTCAGCCCCTGCCCTGCCTCTGCATCTTCTCCTCCACTTCTTCTGGACCTGCACCTGATCCTGGGCTTCATCTGGAGCCAGATCCATGTTCAGCTTTTGCTTCTGTTTAGCCTCAGGACTCCCAGCCTCTGTGACCTAAGGCTGACCCAGAGGGTTGGACAAATCCCACCAGGAGGCAGGTGTAGGGGGACTGAGCACCTGCCTGCACGAGTGGCCAAGTGTGGTGGTAGGTAAACAACAGCTGAAGGGACTAAGTACCACACCAAAAGCACTGCATGTTTCCCAAAGTGGGATCTTTGTTCCCCCCTGAGTCTGACTCTCTGGGTACCAGGTTGAGAACACACATTCCTCTTGCTCCAAACTAAAGTATTGGTATGCACATTAAAAAAAAAAGGCATACTTCAAAACTACATAGATTTCATGAAATTAAAAATTGAAGACAAAAAAAATTGAAGACAGTATGTGATGAAAATATTAGCTATCAATGCCATTATTATTGATGGCTTTAGCAGGCCTGCCTGGCAAGAAAGGGCTGCATGAAATAGAATTTATTTGATCAGCTACACAGGAGCACGGAGGCCTTTGGAGCCTAACGCCTCTCCAGAGCCTCAGTGTTCTCACCTCTGTTAGAAGAGTGTAGCTTTAGTGGGTCTCAAAGGTCCTTTCTGGCTGGATTTCCAGTTTCTATTGGAATAGAGTGATATAAATGTGCTACAGTAAGAGATACTCCGTGCGGCTCTGAAGTCAGGGAGACGAGGAGATGGTAAGGAGGGGCCTGCAGGGAAGTGTGTGCACACAGCTAGAGAAGCCAGCTTTGTAATCCAGATAGCGTTGTAATACTACTGCTCAAGGGCCCCTTTCTGCACCTCCCTTGAAAAGAAGAGCAAACAGAAGCTGTTCATGAGGATATTTATAAAGCATGTCAAATGGCACCCAGACCACTCTGGGTGCTCTGCAAACAGTGGCTATCATTTTTCTTGCACTGAAAGGATCAATGATTAATAAAACCATGTTGCAAGATCCCTAGTGCAAGATTCTACATAAAGCATGTGCTCAGGAAATGCTAGTTCCTTTTGCTGTACACTGGAAATACGCTACACCAATGATTTCCTTCATTCAGAAAGCATTTATTGAAGTCCTAGCCTGTGGAGGATATTCACAGTACAAAGGTTACTGAAAGGACCATAGTCTACACCAGCATTATGGTGTTGAGAGAGCTTTAGGCCGGCACATGCATTCTTAATACATTATGTAATCAATCCTGAGATGGAAAAAACCACACTGTTTTGGAGACAAAAGGGGGAACCATGCTTGCAATAAGAAGGTGCAAAGACACAGAGGACAGGAAGCAGGCAGAGTCAGGGAAATATGAAGGGCTGGAGACACAGAAGGGGCCAGCTCACAAAAGGCTGTGCCTCAGAGGCTTGCTTGTCCCCAGTCTTATTGCAAGCTGCCTGCGCATTTCAGGACATCTACTCTGATAGTGAGAAGGGGAAAAAAAAACCTGAATATTAAAACAGAGGCAAGAGGTTGAGGAGATAGCTCAGTGGTCTAAGCCCTGCCTGACAAGTGTAAGGACCTGGGTTTGATCCCTGGTATACCAAATAAATAAATAAATTTTGAAAACAGAGGCAAGGTCTCTAGGCAGGAAGTTGATGTAATGGTAGATGATGTAACAATGATGGAGCTTCGAGTACAGATACAAACAGATTCTAAATATATTTAAGAAGCAGAGCCTGTAGAACCTCTGACTGAATAGATTTGGGGCAGGGAGGGTAGTAACTCAGGATATGTTATTTTTTTTCCCTCTGGTCCATCAGAGTGAAGCTTCTACATTCTGTCCTTAACTGTTGGTTAAGGCTGACCTATATTGAAAAATGCAGAGAATGTAGTTAACAGCTTTATTTTGACAAATTAATGATTTCAAAAGTTCAGTTTTTCTTTATCAGACCACAGCCTCACAAATTTTGGAGGACGAGGAATGACGCTGAGAATTTTCATTATTGCCTTGGATTTTCCATGAATTCTAGATCACACTTGTTACTTTCAGGTGCAATAATAAATTTTAACCACTTGATGGCCACATTTCAAAGTCCTTGATCTTATTTTCTCATTTCTGACAATTTTCTGTCCCTTTCAATCAATGGCCTAAGGGTCTAAATAAATCCATTCTTTGTTTAGTTAGCTGAAGGTTTGTTCTTTCATTCACAA
Source organism: Octomys mimax (assembly GCA_002564305.1). NCBI lineage: Eukaryota > Metazoa > Chordata > Mammalia > Rodentia > Octodontidae > Octomys > Octomys mimax. Next base: position 5,692 of record NDGM011235242.1, on the reverse strand, counting down.
GATAGGTATTTTATATTGTTAGTCTTTGCTAAACATTATTTAATAAGCAAATGACCTATTAATGGATATCAATGAAAACCCAGTTTCCAAATACTTGGGGCAGTTATTGACAGTTTCATTCTGTTTCACACATTTTAAATACAGTCAACCACTATGTTACAATAAGCAAAGAAGGGAATCGACAATGAAACATTAAGGTGCAGAAAAGATTTTGCTAATGATAGTTTATCATCTTATAGATGACAGTGGTCTCAGTTACCTTTTGCTCATTGCTGGGGAAAAAAAAACCCAACACACAAAATTAAGGAAGGCAAGGTTTATTTAGCTCATAGTTAGTGGAGGTTTCATTCTATATTCAGCTGGCTCCAAGGGAGGGTGGCACATAGCAGAGGGCAGCCGTTCATGGTGGTGGAAAACAGCAAAGAGCAAAGGGAGGGGCAGCAGCTGTGTCTTCTAGCAAGCCTCTCTCTCCTCCTTACAGTTGTATGCAGATTATCTGCCCCAGGGCAGGGCAGCACTCACACCCATAATCCCAGCATTGGATCATGAATTAATCACGGACTCTGGTAGAAGACTGCCCCATTGATTGTAGGAGGATTTGGGGGGACAACTGGACACAAACCATAACATTCTGCCCCTGACTCCCCAAAGACTCATGTACAGCCCTTTATGCAAAAGCCATTTTCATTAATCTCTAAGAGTTGCCAAAGTCCTAACAGTTTCAACATTGCTGAAAAGTCCAAGTCCCAAGTCTCCTCCAAGATCTAAGGACAACTCTCAGCTGTGGGCCCCTGTACAAATGAAGAGAATGTTAAACATTTCAACATTCAATGGCACAAGATAAACTTTACCATTCCAAAAGGTACACATAGGGGAATACAAAGTATTAGGACCAAAGCAAGTCCAAAATCCAGAAGGGCAAATATTAAGTCCTGTAGTTCCATGTGGGACAACTGAAGCAATTTGTGACAAATTGTGAGCTCCCTGTGGCTCCACCTCTATGGCACCTTTGGTGGTTTCAGCTCTCATGGTTTCTCTCTTAGGCCTGCTTGGCTCCCTCCTTTCAGTTTTCCTTAGTTAATCTACATCACTGGCTTTTCCAAACTTTTGGAGTTTCCACTGCACATCAGGCTTCACACTCTCTGCTTCACACACTGCCCTTTCAGGGGCACACTGCCTGGCCTCCCAGGCCTTCTTCTGAAATCTAGGTGGAGTCCTTCTTAACTTCAGAATTGTTGCATTCTATATGCACCTAAAAACATCACCATGTGGATGATGCCATGGTCTACTCCCAGCTTGAACAGTAGCCAGGCTTTCTTCTCTCTGTAGGGGTTGAGTACCTGGATCATTGATCACTCTGACCCTGACTCCAAGGAACAAATTCTGTTTTCCAATGCCTCTGGAATATGGTGCTTTGTGGCTTTCTCCCCAAAACAAAGTCCCTTACCCTTGCAGTTCAGAGGCTGCAAAAGGCAGAGACTTGCCTCCTCCTGTGATGCCCTCAGGCCATCCTTTCCATTCTCTTGTGCCTTCTTAACATTGGAGATCTTCTCAGCTCTATCTTTACAGTCCATAGCTTTATCAGCACTTCCTTTCTGGCCAAACTCACATTTTAAATCATCCTGCTGGGCTCTTTGCTCTTGAATCTCAACATATCTGACTAAAAGTCTCCAACAATAACCATACCACTGCTTTAACATTCAAATGCCTTGAAATATCTTCTGTCAGAGTAATCAGTCCACTGCACTTAATCTCAGTCTCAGCCAAAGTCCTGGACATGAGCATAATTCAGACAAACTTTCTGCCAAACCATAACACATACCATCTGGAGTCCAACAACCAATACAGTCCTTTTTCCCAGAAGAAACCTCTCTAGCCTGGTCTTTACAGGCAGGATTTCTGTCAGAATTCTGGTCTTCTGATCTCTGACAAGAATCTCTCATACAGAAGAGCTGAAGACAGTCCAGTGCTTCTCTTGTAGGCTCCACTTCTGAACCCTTCCTATCTCTTCCCATAAGCTATACACAAAGACTTGTAATCCACATGGTCAGGTTTAGCCACAGCAGTGATCCCACTTCTCTGATACCAAATTCTGTCTCAGTTACTTTTCTCTAATTGCTGGGACAAAATACCTAACACACAACATTAAGTAAGGAAAGGTTTATTTAACTCATAGTTAATGGAGCTTTTAGTCCATACTCAGCTGGCTCCAAGGTAAAGTGGCATGTGGCAGAGGGCAGCTGCTCATGGTGGTGGAAAACAGCAAAGAGCAAAGGGAGGGGCAACAGGTGTGGCTCCTAGCAAGCCTCTTTCCCCTCCTTTCAGTTGTATGCAGATTATCTGCCCGAGGGCAGGGCAGCACTCACACCCATAATCCCAGCATTGGATCATGAATTAATCACAAGCTCTAAAAGCTGCTCCCATTACTGTATGAGGCTATGGGGTGACAACTAGATGCAAACTATAATAACAATATTTATTATTGTAAAGAATAAGCCATGAAGACCTAGAGAAAAGGAAAGCCCCATCTAAGCATAGTTGTTAGAAGAGGTATCCCCTGTGAAGAGGCTCTGGGTAATTCCAGTTCTACCAATAAAGTCACCCCTGAAAGAGAAATGAATATGGAGTTTTACAGCCAAATGATTTTAACTATGCAAGTTGCCCTGACAAAAGCATTCAGAACAGAATTTTAACCTGATATCATTAAATATTCAATTTATGTAACTGTTTTGGTTCCTCACTTGTAAAGTAGATTTCTGATCAGACTTTGGTTTTTCAAGCATGTCTGCCTGCAGGGAAAGAACGTGCCCTTTCCTACAGCTTCAATTATTTGTAGGCCTTCTGCTAGCCATCGCTCATTACAAGTGCATTGGCTGCCTGTGAAGTTTTCTACAGAGACAGAAATATGTTAAGCAGATGTTATTTCGAATATTTCTGATTCATTTAACAGAAATTTCACCTCTGTAAATAAATTAATTGCCATCCTAGTTTTACATCTTCACTACCATGAATCTTCCTCTGAGCGATAACATATGGTACTGTTCATCATGTACGGTGCTAATGAAATCAAGTCTGAGCTATACAATTGAGAGTCAGATGCTGGGCTACAGTAAGTTCACCAAGGTCTTCTCCACTTGAGCTATGACTTCCAACTCTTGTCTTTTGGAAGCCATGAATGGATGAATGCCACCACTGGTATCAGATGTAAACATTTACTTTTTTATTTTATTTCATTATTTTTTCCTGTATTTTAGGGAAGGGTTTACAGGGTGTTCAGGGTCTCACTACTAGATTGGACTCATAGTGATTCTCCTGTTTACAGCCTCCCAAGAGGTGAGATTACAGGTACATGCCACCAGGCTCTGTCTCAATCACTGTCTCAGCGTGCCCTGGGGGTGAGGCCAGCACAGCAGGCCTGGGRATTGAACYACTGGCCCCTGTGCCTGCTTGCAGGTGCTTTAATTCACTGAGTTATTTGGCCAGCCCTTACTTCTTTTTTTGGTGGAACTGGGGATTGAACTCAAGCCTTTGCTCTTGCCAGGGAAACACTTATTCCATTGCGCTATCTCCCAGGCCCCCCTTACTTTTTGATTTTTATGAAAAAATAAAACAAAATTTCACAATCAGAAAATAACAATGGCTTTTGCAGTGTATCAATTATCTTCTCAGTAGTTACTTACAGTACTTTTAAGGAGGAATTACTGTTAGTCAAGGTTGAGTTGAAGCACTGAAGAACCTGAACTTTGTGCCAACTGAGGAAGGAAGAGAAAATTTAGTTTTGAACACTAATACGAAGTTATGAGTGAAAGTCACATGTGATGATGCACGCCTGTAGACCTAGAACCCAGGAGGTTGGTACGGGAGGATCACCACAAGTTTGAGGCCTGCCTGGTTAACATAGCAAGATCTAGGCCAGCCTAAACTAGATTGTGATATCCTGTCTGAAAAAAAATTATGAATTCTTCAGAAGACAAGATGTAGACATGATACCTTATCTAAACAAGATTAGTACAAACCTTTTTCTCATTGAACTAAGAGAAAGTAGCTGTATATCTATCCTATCTTGTGTATGCATATTTTTTTACTACAAAATGGTCCTTTATTTATATCCCCCTTTTCCTGTTTTGAAACTGTTTCATTGTGATTTTATCTTTTTTCTCATTAAAATGAATAACAAATTTTTAAAAATTATGAATTCAAAAGTAACTAGGTAATCCAATATTTACTCAGAAATTATAGCCAATTACAATACTTAAGAAGCTGACAAAGGGCTGAGGAGATGGCTCAGTAGAGTAAGCACTTGCCTGGAAAGCACGAGGGCCTGAGTTCAGTCCCCCGTTCTGCCAAAAAAAAAAAAAAAAAAAGAAACCAAAAAAAAAAAAAAAACCAACCAACCAAACAAACAAACAAAAAACCCCTGAAGGGCCAGCCAAACATCTCAGTGGATTAAAGTGCCAGCCAACAGGGACAAGGATGAGGGGGTTCAATCCCCAGGCCTGCCATGCTGGCCCCGCCCCCAGGGTGCACTGAGACAGCAGTTGAGACTGGGTGTGGCGGTGTGCACCTGTAACCCCAGCTCTTGGGAGGCTGTAAACAGGTGGATCACTATGAGTCCAATCTAGTACTGAGACCCTGAACACCCTATAGACCCCTAAAATACAGAAAACAAAAAGAAAAGAAGCTGACAAAGACAACATAAATTATGATAATATTGATATTAACCAACTATCCTATATATCTCTAGAGTAATCCCACCTGCATTTTGGCATTATATTCTTTGATTATCCATTTATACAATGACTTTGCTATACTATTTATTATGGAGAAAACTGAAACAATGATTCAGCCTTTCTTCTAGAAATATCGCATCACCAATAGTTTAGAAAACTCTCTCGGGGCTGGTGAGATGGCTCAGTGGTCTAAGGCACCTACTTAGAACAAGCTTAGCAAAGCAC
>NDGM011235240.1:0-10012 GCA_002564305.1 Octomys mimax | reverse complement strand
AGAAAATTTGGGACACAACTGAGTTACAGGATGTTACAGTACAGGTTCTCCTATGCCCTGAGTCCTTACTGACCTTGAAAGGCTAGGGCCAAAATATTGGCTGTCATTGAATCCCTTCTTTTTCTCTAATTTTTTTAAGACCCAACCTTTGAATATGCATGAAGAGCTCAAATTTAAAAGTCTAGCACTTATACCAATACAAACCCCAACCTCCAAGTAAAGCAAAATAGCTATGTACCCAAAGTGCTTTCCAAACCAAAGTACCAAGACCCTCCCAGCACTCAGGGGCTCATTCCTGCAGTGGTTGCTTTTAAACTTGCCCCTCAATGTTGTCAACTTGCACATGTACTTCTTGTCTTGGCTCTAAACTATGGCCAGATGGACAGTTACATCTACGTGGTTCAACTGTGCCTGATTTATAATACCTGAACTTGCATGATAATTTAGAATAATGGTAGTAACAACAAGAATTAGACAAGGGAACCTGAACAATATTATTGATAAATTACATGCAGGTTTACTTAACAAGCAACTAAGACACCTGGAGTCATTAGCAATATTCAGACCATCTGTGTGGTCATGTTTCTGTTCCTCTTTCCTCACCAGGGGTTTGTAAACACTTCTCCTAGTTTCTTAGTCTCAAAATTTCCTTCAGCTCCACATAACTGCTAATATTTATTGAAAACTTAGTATATTCAACCCATCTGTATAACAACTTTTTACTTAAAAGTCCTTATTAAAATCTTGAAAGTAAGAATCATTATCCCCTGTTTTTACAGGTGCATAAATTATAGCTACAAGCATTTATGTAATAATAAATATTAGGCCATATTATATTTGAATCAGTGTTCTTTTTTACATAGTATTAAGTGTTAAATTATAGCAGGGCCTCTAAGAGTTCCTCTACCTATTATCAATGCATTATTACTCTTTATGCACTTACTCACTGAATAATTATTAACTACCCACATACTGTTCCAGTCTTGCTTACCTTAAGTGGCTTTAATCTTGCAATGTAAATTTTATGTTATTCAATTATGGGATTACATTCTGAGAAATATATCCTTAGTTTATTTTGTTGTGTGGGCATCATAGAGTGTAGTTATACAAACCTCGACCACCTAGGTCAATCACTGACATTGAAATAACTAGATTTGTAAGTGATAGTATTTTTTCAGCTGTGGACTGGTCTTAGAGGCCACAACAGTATATAGGTCCTATCATTGACTGGACTGTGTTAATGTGGCAAGTAAACACACCAAGGTCTTGGTTATCTTCTCCTATCTACTTTTGGACCTATATATGTTAGACCTATACACAATGTTAGATTTATTTCATCTTATAATCAATTTTCTTTGCTGCAGTTTTCAGGTTATGCTTGAATATGCATTTCTTAATACTTCCTATCCTACTCCAACCCAAAATTCAGGAGCCAAATAAATACTCAGTAACCTAATTAACAGACATTTCCCAAATCTCCATGAAAATTAGTTCTGTGTTAAGTCTGGATCATAAATATTCTTACCAGTCATATATTCTGTTCTGAATATTTTGGTCACCATGGCTATACAGGCTATCATTAAAGTGTCTCACCATGGTTTCTTGAGCCTCATAGTCCATAGGTGGTTACACTGACAGCTAATTACTCAATTTCCCAGTCAGTTTTTTTTTTGCTTCGCACCATTTCTTTTACCTCTTGCCTTAATCTAAACCACCAACCCGTTTTTTACCTTAAGGATACAAGATAGACTTTAGATTTTTTTTTCATTTAGATAACTTTATTTCTCTGTGTGAAAACTACATATTCCTCTGGCTGTATAGCTCCCTTAGTTAAATCCAAAAGTCTGCCAGTTACCTGTACTACTGTACCTCACTTTTCCTCATGTGGTTTTTATGACTGCTATTCTTTATTATCATTCTTGCTCCTGATTGTGGCCACATAGTCACATGGGTCTCCTCAGTGTTTTCCGAATTCACAAAACATAAAGTCTTTCAAATAGTTGTTTCTTCTGTCTTTTATGAAATTGTCTTAAGATTGCATTGGCTACATGGTAATTTACTGAAAATGATTAACTTTGGTAAAGGGAAAATGGAAATGAAAGAGAAATTTGGATACAAATTGATATAATTACATATTTAAAATAGATACATTTTTGTTGACTCAAATTATTTTGTTTTTCAAATATACTTTATATTTGTGTAGTATAGAAAGATTGTAAAATAATTGTTGTACATATAGCCATAGCTGATCAGAAAGATATGAAACTTTTACAGAATAAGATGAACCCCCTCAAAAAACATTTAAAACCCTCAAAGTTCACAAAGGTAATAAAAAGACTAAAATATCACAAACGTGACCTATGTCTTATTAATTCTCTTAATGAGATGTACAATTAGTATATAATTGGAACTCATATGACAGTGGTTGCTAACTCTGACTGAAAACCGAAATTAACAAGGGAGTGTAAAAATCTCAATGCTGGACCACATAAACAGCTTTTGGTCTAAGCACCTCCCTGGCAAGCACAAGGACCTGGGTTTGATCCCCGTTACTGCATGCCATGTAGACCAACCCCTCTCCGAGCCGGCCCGCAAAGCCAGGTGTGGTGGCATACACCTGTAATTCCATCTGTAGGGAGGCTGAGACAGAAGGATCACTAGGAGTCAGAGCTGCATACACAGTTCCTGTACCAAATACATAAAATCAAAGACAAAAAATTTCAAAGCTCAGATTAGCCCAGACAAAATAAATTAATATCTCTGGTGCTAAGAATGAATTGACATTTTTTTTAAAAAATTGAATCCTATATTCAGTTGGGGTGGAGAACCAGTAACAGAAGAGGAACAAGCGAGAGATGTGGGAATTCTGGTTGGACAAGGAGCTTCAGAAGGTCAAATTTTAGTGTTTAACAAGGTAAAATAAATGGTATGGGAAAAATTATTGAGGCAAAATTTAAAAGGTTTGTTTTGGGACTTACAGAATGACTCATTTACCTCTATTACAGAACTTGTGTAAGAGAGATGTAGAAGTCTCATGGCTGTGAAACAGACTATGCAGCAAAATAGATTCTGGAATTCTATATATATATATACACTAGGGAGTACCTTGTTTATTACCTTTAAATGGGTAGTATGGTAGGATATACTAGTGGAAGAAATGCAGTAAAATAGGAATTCATTGCAATTGTTCTGATATGTTCTGTAAAAGTTGAAATGAGGCAAGGAGCTGAATGATTGTGCAATTTGTAAACTAAGGAGAAAATGTAAAATCTTCACTTTACTCCCAGCTAGGTAGGCACTATTTAAGAACAACTTGCAAATAAACATCTCATTTGCAGGGCACGTTCTTTGCTCCTCATTCATAAAGGCTCTAGGCCTACTTAGAGTCAACAGCAGCTGACATCACCTAGGGAAATGAAGATTTTGCAATTAAACAGCGGGTCATCCAAACAGCTAATTCAGTACAAGAACTCCAGAGAGAAAGTATTTCATACACTTGTGCTTTCGAAATGATTGTAACCTTTTCTTGAGAAACCCTATGACTCTCAAATTCTAAATGAAGCATTTTTTTTTTCCTTTTTAATTGGAATAGACATATTCCTATTAGCAGAGATGGGGCTGCTGTACAAGGAGGAGGAGATGACATGAAGAACAGGAAGTTCTGGAGTCACACAAAAAATATTCATGAGATCAAAGATTAGAAAGCTTTTATCTTCTAAAGTTGGTATTTCTGATGTCCTGTTGTAATAAGTTTATTGACATTTCTTAAGATACTAGAGAAATTATGCTGTTATTGAAGAACTGAGATTCTCACATTGGGTGAAAAGTGAACAGATGTAATGCACTATATATATATAATTTATATAAACTATTACAAAGTATGAAATAAGAGGCATATAATATTGAGTAGCTTTGAGTTACATAGAGTTTCCTACATGGCTTACAAGAAAAAAACTATTATTAGAAATAATTAGCTGTTATTATTTTTTCTTAACAAAATGAAGATTAACTATAGTCTTTCCGTTTCTCAAATACACAAAATGTACCTAAATTAAATTTAAACTGAAGAATATGTAACACAAGATATACCTTGGACTGACTCTTCACTAATTATTAATATGTAATTATTACAAAGTCTTTGATTCTCAGAGCACAAATAAAGCAAGTTAAAATTATGTTATATATCAATTACATATTAATATGCCCAAAATAGACCTTCTATGTTCTTCTAATAATTAAGATTGCAAGTAAGCATCTCTGGTTTAAAATACATCCCATATACAGATAGTTTGGTGGATGAAAGCACCTGCTTAGGCAGATGCAGGGGCCAGGGGTTTGATCCCTGGCCTGCTGTGCTGGCCCTGGTCCAGAGTCCCCTGAGATGGTGATTGAGACTGGGCAAGGTGGCCATAATCTCAACATTTGGGAGGCTGAAAACAGGCAGGATCACTACAAGTCTGATCTGTGTAGTAAAACCCTGTAAACCCTGTACTAAATAAATAAAAAATAATCGATGAAATAAAAAATATCATACAAAATAGAAATAAAAGCTATCAAGAATTTGTATATAATGTCCATTCCCATGCATTCATAATAACTACCTAGTCCAATGTTCAAGATTATTAGTTACCACATAGTACAGAATTAGATACAGGATATACCAATGTACATATTATGGAAGAAGAAAGTAAGATAATACACTGTTAACTTAGTGAGATGTTGGGAGAAATGAGATAGTCTACTTTCATAGAAAAAATGTAACCTTGCAATCTGTTGCTCTTTAGAGATCTGGAAACAACACTCAGAGAGCTTGAATATTGTTTATGTTTCAGTGTACCACACTTCACTAAATTAAAGTAAATATTTTACTATTATAATAAAGTTAAATAAATTTTAAAAATGATATTTAATTATTAAAAAGGCAATTAGAAAGAAGTTCACACGATGATACACATCCACATACATATAAACACATATGCATTGATATTTAGTGAATGAATTATTGGAATAAGTAAGATACTCTTTTCAATGAAACTCACCAGACTAAGGCTGTGTAAAGTCTGGCTTCAGGTGTTACTCTGAGATGTACATGATATCTGACCTTGAGCACTAAATTGTCTTCCCGTGCCTCAGTTTACTAATCTGAAAAACCAAAGATTTGGACTTTATGATCCTTAAATTTTCTACCAGGCCTATAAATCTGTGTAATTTTCCTTGGTGGTATGAAGACTGGCCCTCTTTTCAAGTCCTTAACTGTATTATGTGAGCTGGAATTAGCCGGTGCTCCAGCTGGCTGCCACAGGGGCTTGGGCAGTAAATGGAAAGAATCATAAAAGAGGATTAATTTGAAAACCTGGATTTTCATCATGGCATTCACTCTTGACATGCTTATATGAACAGAGTGAAGCTACAGAATTTGAACATGATCTAAGAAGTTTGGATCCCAGCCCACTGCCAAAACTGAAAAGTACTTAGGCATTTAGAATGCCTTGTTATTCAAAATAAATAAATAAATAAATAAACCAAATGTAGATTTTAAAATTAATTTCAATGAAGCACAATAGTAATTTTTTCTGAAATCATGATAAAATTATGTAGAAATAAATAAACCCATCTTTTCACATGCATTTCCCTAAGTACGAAGCCACAGAGACTTTTCAACCACATGCCATGCATAATTACTTGTAATGGGCTGTCCCCCAAGCTTTTTCTTCATGTTTTTCCAGACCAATCATTTGACTATGATTTTAAAAGACCTCAATTACTACTACATTATGTATTTATTGGATGACATCAAATGATACCTGAACAAATTGAGTAGGTGACATAGTTACAATTATCTATTAGCAGAGTGGCATCAAAATATGTTCCTCAAAGTGCACTGCTTTCAAAATTATGATTCATTTAGGAATTATTTCATGTGGTAGATAAACCTAGAAGTATCCTGAATTCCTATAAAAAGAAGGGATGTCTGGAAATTTCAGCGTGAGGTGAAAATAGAAAAGTAAAAGCTACTTTTTCTCTTACATAGGAGATTGGCAAAAATTCAACAGCTTGCAAATCCAATTTATTGGTAAGGTTATGGGGAGTTTGTCACCCACATTAACTGCTGCTATGTGTTTCAAACACTACACCAGCAATGGAGAATTTGGAAATGTACAATTCAATTTTTTGTGATATTTTTTACTCAGCTACTCTTAATAATCTAGCCTGAAGACACTCTTCTGTAATGACAAATTTTATATATACATATATATGTACTATATATATAAATATAAATTTTGACATACATGAAAATATGGAAAGGAATCTAAATTGACTATGATAAGAAACTAATTAAATAATCTGCAATATGTCCAAAGATTGTTAGTATGCAGTTGAAGAAAAAGGGGTAGAAAGAGAAGGAAAAAGAAGAAAAGACACTGAGAACTAGAAGAAGAAGAGGAAAATGAAGAGATCATATCAATAGGTATATGGTTAGAAGAAGAAAAAAAGTGGACACTAGTATAGAACTTTAAGGTAACAAAGAAAATCTATCATCTATCTCTTTTTTTCCATGTTATTGCAAAGTGAAATACCTGATTAATGAATTAGAAATTAATATCAATCAGAAATAATTGAAACAATTCTATTTGGAGGATATAGAAATACATCTTTTAAAGAAAATCCTAATGTTAAAATATTGGAAGCAGATATTTATTTAGCAGTATTTTCACACAGAAAAAAATATAGAGAAGAGCCAGTCTAATAGCTCAGTGGGTTACAGCACCTGCAAACAGGCACAGGGGACGGGGTTTCGATCCCCAGGCCTGCTGTGCTGGTCCTGCCCCCAGGGCATGCCAAGATGGCCATAGAGACTGGGTATGGTGGGGCAGGCCTGTAATCCCAGCTCTTGGGAGTCTGTAAACAGGCAGATCACTATAAGTCTGATCTAGTAGTGAGACCCTGAACACCCATAGACCCTTCCCAAAAATACAAACCAAAAAATTAAAAAATATATATATATAGAGAGAGAATTTTAAAAGAAATGCAAATGAATATCAACTTAGTAGAGGTGTTTGTATTGAAATTCATATTTTATTTTGAAACCATTTTGTGCTCATTATAAGATAAAGGAAATGAATGTATTGACAGTGTAAGAAGAACTGAAATTGGTTGTACATAGGCATGACCTCCTTTAATGTATAAGAAGAGGCTATGTGGTAAAAAGATAATAATTGTTAATTCAGGTGAAATGTAGGTGAGTGTACATCATTATACCCTTTCCACTTTCTGTGCATTTGAAAATATTTGTAACAGGATACTTAGAAAAATGAAATGTAAGTAATGTCTATCGATACTTTTCTTAATTTGAACATATGATAACATGGCAAGAAAAAATTGTATCCATTTGTGTTACAGATAAACAAGATTTTAAAGTAATAGAATGTTCTGAAACTACCATGTCATTTGTGAAAGAAAGATGGTAGATACATATTTTAAGAACTTATCACAGCAAGATCCTGAAAAATTATACATAATTATACCAAGATAGAAAGTAAAATAAGCCAGGCTTTCCTAGACATACCCAGGTAAATCTATAATTTGAATAATATAGTTTTGCTTGGATTCTCAAAAAACTTACAATATGCTGTTTTTCATGCAGGTAGGTGTACTGTATGCATTTGGTATTTCATTTTTTTAATTTGGAGAAACATTCTATATCATCTGTTAGTTCTGTGCCTGCATAAATATCTAATTGAATATAACTTATTGTGTTGAGACTTTTGTAAATTAATGTTAACCTAGTTTTCCTAACTGAAATAGAATAATTATAAATAAAATTTATTTATATGTGCGCCTATATATAATACTCATCAGAATTTCAGTAAATTTGAATGTTTTTTTAAAAAACTGTAAGTTAGTAATAATCAAATTTTCACTTAGCTGGTGATTTAAGTCGATGAGGGATCTGACGCTACATGGAAAAAGGTTTAGGAATTTATTAAGTGGAAATTTGGTAATGCATTTCTTTGTTAAGAATGGATATAATATATAATTTTCCATTGGTTTCACATATTTTTATATATCTCGCAAGTAAGTCACTAATATCCCCTAGAATATGTTTTCGATCAATTTGATACAGGAATCCCACCTCGCCAGATAGAGTAGAGTGTCTTCTTGTGGGGCAAAAGTGTGCAGTCAAATAAGGATAACTTCTTCCATCAAAGCCGGGGGAAATAGCATTGACACACACTCTTCTTGATTGAGCTCATATTCCTGCACAGAAGCTGCTTCTTGTGCGGTTATGCTTCTGAGTCTGTCCACAGCACACTGGAGGACTTGGGTACTGCAAATACTATGGAAGTAGACTTCTTCTGAAGAAATAGAATTTTAATGCTTCTTGCTAAACATTATGTACCGCTGTCTTGTTTTTTTCCTTAACCTGTTAACATGCGTGTAGGGAAAAAAAATCTCAGATTCCTCATCAGTTTGGGCTGTCTTCTATGTGTTAATTTATAGAATATTTAAAAACTCTTTAATAATAGTATCTAATAAAAAAGAAATCTAAACACATTCAGTTGAAAAGAAATACATTAGTGCAACATTATATATAGTAAATGTATTGCTGATTTATAATGTATATCTTTAAATATAACATTTTTAAAAACCCTTTGCAAACCTAATGTTTTTAATGATTTGGTTCATTTAAACTCAGAGTTTTAAAACTTAAGCTTTTTAAAAAAACAATTGAATATTATATTTCTGAGTAGGTCACAAAAGTAGACAGGAGAGGTTGAACTCAGGCCTCTGGCTCCAGAATCAACAATTTAATCTCCATACTATTGACTTAAAAGTAGAATAAGCAGGGCTGGAAGTTCCATGAATTCAGGGTGAAAATCTTGGAATACACTGAACAAAATGCAATAAGAAATAGGGCAGTAGTAGCTTATCATTTGGGGTTTCATAACTTTGCACATGAACACATTTAGATATACCTCATTCATGATAAAATTTGCAACATATTTCACTACATGTAGAAACCATAGTTAATAATAACAATCCTCTATTCCTGGGTACATATAATGCAGTTGCACAAATACACTACCAATAAATTACTAGGTCAACAATTCTGATCACTTGAAACATTAGTACGCATTGATAGATTATCATCCCTTTCACAGTTATGAATTTACATTACAAACAGAAGCAAGGGTCACTCTTTACCATATGGTCCTATATAATCAAGAATGGGCATCATTGAACTTCTATCTTCATCCATATGATGTGTGAACAATTGCTTCCAATGGTCTTAATTTATATCTTAAGAGATCTGAACTTTATTAATTATCTGTAGCAGTGCAATAGTTAGTTGATTACCCAACTTAGCAGCTTAAAACAAGTATTCATCATCTCCGTCCATGCAAATGGGGAGAGGAGAACATGTGCCACTGAGCTGGGGCGTCTGGGCCGGCATCTCACCTTCACTGCCTTCACCGTCCACGTTCACGAGACTCAGCCAGGCCCGAGTCTGCTTTGTGGCTTCTGGCAATTCTCCACTCTTGCTACTTTTCTCCAGTTTGCCCAGATGTCCTCTGCCATGGTAGCTGGCGATAAACAAGAGGGAAAGCAGGAGTAAGAGCGAGAGATAGATGACACCACAGGCTTTTTTCATTCATTTGTTTTTTTTGGTACCAAGGATTGAGCTCAGGACTCTGTACTTGCCAGGCAGCCACTTATTCTACTGAGCTATCTCCCTGGCCCACCGCAGGCTTTTTTAAACTGATCCATTATCTTTGAAATTTTTTACCCATTCTATGCTAGTCACCAGTTCCAATTGTTAGCCAATTGCCTCTAAAGTATTCATTCCATTTTCTTTTTTAAAAAATAATTTTATTGAGAAACAAATAGCAACAAAACAGTTTCAAAACCGATTAATAGGACAGTTTCAATAATTAATACATGTCACATTGTTGTCTTCATAGGGGTTATTCATAGTACAAGATGCAGACATGATATCCTGTCCAAACAC
>NDGM011235229.1:0-22229 GCA_002564305.1 Octomys mimax | reverse complement strand
AAAAAAAAAAAAGGGAGGGGGAGCGATAGGAACGGCAACCAGAAGGTGATTGAATAGCAAATTACTGTATTTTGTAGGCATTGTGAGAATTTTGAATTTTTCTCTGAGAGAAACAGAAAGCCATTGGAAGATTTGACAGAAGAACAATATGTGACATTTTAAAATAGCGTCATTTTGGCTGTTTGTGTTGAGAAGAGATGGAGGATAGCAGAGTGTGAGGACAAGAAGGTCACCCTTGTTACAGAGGCAAGTGGCAACAGTGTGGTGGCTGAATCATACATGAGCAGCAGAGGAAGAGAAATAGCTGGGTTCTGGAGACACTGAGGGTTGACTCAAAATGGTCTGCTCATTGATTAGATGTAACGTGTGAGGGGGTGAGAGGAGTCAGGGGTGGTTAGAAGGGTTTGGTCTAACCAGAAGGTGAGATTTTCTACTTGCTGACATGGAGATGTGGTGGGTAAAAGGAGCAGAGAAGGAACAAGATCAGGCGTGTAGTTTTAGGCCTCTTCTGTTTGAAATGGTTATTGAAACCCTTATTACTTTGTTTAGTGAAACTTTGTGTTGTTTCTGATGCCATTTTTTTCTATCACTATTTTGTATTCTTTAAGAAAAAAAAACCCAAGACTAGATGCTGAGTATGCTGTTGTATCTGTCTGGAGTTCAGGAGAGAAGAAGTCTAAGCAAAAGATGGACTTGGATGTTGTCAGCGCAGAGATGATATTGGGAGCTCATGTTCATTCCACTACAGAATGCTCTCCTCTGTATTTTGCTGAGTCCCCAGAAAAGTGTGATTATTTTCTTAAGTCAATTTGAGACTTCATAAATGGTGATACATTAAAAGGAAGCCGTCAAGTGATGATTTTCCTGCTGAGATTGATATTAAAACAAAACCAGTGCCCTTTGATATTATACGTATCTTCACCTCTGAAGGTAGAATGGAAAGGACTCAAATAAATCGCAGATAATTTAGAGAACTCAGGGTCATGTAAATGCCAGTTTCCAATGTCAGAAGTTCTCCTCATTTCTTTTTAACTCTGTATTTTTGCATCCTTTCGCTCATGACCTTGCCTGAGACTGGTTTGGTACCAAAGTCAGAAGACTCATAGGCTCTATGATCAGAAGGAGAAATGATTATTGTAATTGATAGTCACATTAAGTGGACTTTAATAGCTTATTTGTTGCACAAAAATATGTTTTAAATGCTGCTCTACGGGCTTGCAATAGTTCATTTTGCAAAGAACTTAATGTGATCCTGAGGAGTTCCCACACTAGGAGAATTTAGCTCAAAGTAAAAATCTACACAGGAATTTCTGAGTCAGAAAACTATTTAAAGAAGGAAGTGTTAAAGAATGACTCCAATAAACACTGGTACCTCTTTTGCATCTAAACATACCATAATAGAAAGGGTGAAATACTTCTCTATCACTAGGCCATATGAGGGCAGAGAAGGAAAACCCACCAAGGTTGGGTTTCAGCTATGTGGCCAGGATCTTATGACACAACTCAAAGGTTGACAATTGAATGGCACTAGTTCTGACACTGTCAGGCTGACTTCTTCTGTGATTTACCTTCTGGCACAGAGTCATGTAATGTCATTACTCCTCAGAGTATGGTCACTCTCAGGAGCCTTAGAAATACCAGGTAAGTGTTCAATGTCCATCAACAGAGAGTGCCACTTTTTACATGCAAAAAAATACAACTTTTCCACATGTAAACTTCATATAGTTTTTTTTCTTGTGCAAGCCATCTTTAAACCAGTCATGAATATTTCCAGCTCCAACAGCTGCTGTTGTTCACAGAGACTGAAGAATGCCAAAGAGAGAGAGAACTGTGAACTGTCTCCTCCACACCTGGCCTGGGGGGATGTCAATGGCCAGCTCCCTGAAGGGTCAGGCGTTAGTCCTACTGTGAAGGGTGAGGAAGGAGACCTGGTGCCCTATGCCTTGCTTTCTGTCCCCATTTTATTCCATACCTCTTCTATGTGGGAAGCTTGATCCAAGCTGGGTGGGACAACTGAGTGGCTGGGTGGTTGTGGCCACAAGAGCCACGGGCACGAATCCTGGCAGCAGATTGTTCCCTCCTACTCAGTTTTCACTGCACACATCTGCACTGGCTGAGTGCGTATCAGTGGTGAGATGGGGATCTGCTTCTTCACCGAGCACAATCTGGTAGCAACTTTTCTCATTTACATAGAGTAGAGTAGAGGGAATACTAATTAAATCTGTAAATCTGCTAGATATTCATCTGTCTTAATAGTTTGTGCCTTTATCAGGTAGAGGGGTAAAAGGAGGACTAGATCTTTGAGTTAGGGACATTGCTGAGATTGTTTCCAGCACCTCTATGTCTGGCTTTCAGAAGAGTCAGGTAGTGATTTTCAGATGATTCACTTCATCATCACTTAAACATCTTAGTCTGAAGTGTGTTTTGGGTTCCCTGTTGGAGGTTAAGGAAATGGTTTCTAATGCCCACAGAATTCCATTTGCCAGCCTGCCAAACAGTTGTGCAAGACAAGCAGACACAAGCTCTGCACCCCCATTCCTGACATATTCACTGGTGATAGGATGTGACTGATTAGGTTCGCCATAATGAGCCACGTAGGTGTCCCTCGGGTCCTCTAGGGGTAGCGTTAGGAGCAGCCTGTGGAAACTGCCATCTAGTAAAGAAAGGGTTGATCTGGTTTCCAAAAAAGCACTCATTTGCTCTTTCCAGACCTCACATAAGTTTGCTAAATTGGGAAAACTCAGCAGGTGGTGTGTCTGAAATCTTTTCCTTTTTTCTTCTTTCGTTTGCACTTGATACTTGCTGCTCTTGCCAAGCCCTGATGCTTTGAAAACGACACAAAGACAACTGAAACTGCTTGGTCAAATCTCCAGGCTCAAAACAGAGAGCTGCTTCTGTTTTAAAAGAGGGAACTTTTAGCCAGTGGGGCACAGCGAAATTGCTTGCTAAGTAGTCCCACCGCTCCTTGAGAAGACGATTTTAGTTAAATGGGCTTGAGGTCTGTGCCTACGGCTGCAGAAGAATTCTTACCTACTTGCAGTGTAAGTGGGACCCGCCAGAAGGAAAACATGAAGCATTCTTCTAATTAAGGATTGAATGCATGTTATTTGCACTTCCTTCTCTGTGGAAAGAGAATACACACCAGCCTTCCCACAGCCAGTGTTTACTCACATTTCCGTCTGTATCTTCTTTCCTCTGTGGGAGCACCGCCCAGGGTCATCTCAGTGCCTATCATGTGGATGTGCTGACATCTCACAACTTGGCTTTGGTTGCCCAGGGCTTCTAGACTAGTGCTGGGCACTTGTTCTTCTAGTTTGTGACCTTTTACCCTTTCCCACTGGGGCCTTTGATCTCTGTTGCTGGGCTACCTACTTCTGCCCAGGCTATTCTCAGTTCTGAGTCATACACAGTCCTTGGCACAGCCTAGCTTTTAGAGACTAGATGACCTGCCTTCATGTTACTGTTTTCTAACATTAAAATTAATATTAATACCGTCGTTCTCCAAGGAGTGTTCAGGGATATGGCAAAGGCTCCTCTGATTTGTTTCATCCTGTCTCACCAGTAGATCTATGTGACATCAATTAGAGCCCCAACCTTGATGTCCTCTTGCTACCTGCTTGAATCCTGGAGGTCCCCTGGAAGTGTCCTCCCAGTGGCTCTGGGAGACTAGCTTGGACTTGTTACCGCTGATTCAACCTTCTAGCTTACTCTCCAGGACCCTGCGTGGTGCCTGGCAATGAACATTTCTTAGAAGACACAGCTATCCTTCTGTTATGCCTTAGACATTTAATCAGAAGAGTGAGTCAGGCATTTGGGGAGAAGAGGTGGGGCTGACTAAGTGTCCTATGGAACACGGAGCACTGCAAATGGGACAAACGGTCCACAACCCCAGGGACTCTTAGACAGTTTTCTGTTGTTTACTTTCTTTTCTGTCAGGATACAGGGTTAGAAAGAAAGAGGGGGGAACACAGGGAAGTGTTGGGAGAAGTACACAAGGATGGAAATTTTCTGAAGTAGCCTCCCAGGGTGTTTGGAAGATGGGTTTAGGTAAATGAAGAGTCTCTTGCTTGTGGAGAGTGAGCTCATAGATCAGAAGCCCTAATTATACTAGATGCAACCCACAGCATGGAGTTGGTGTCTTTCCTGCAAAGATTTGCCTTTCTGAGATTATTCCATCATCTGGCCCTGTGTCCCCTCAAAAGCTTCATTTCTCCCAGGCTAGGATAGATCAGGGATGCACAAGCTTTGATAACTGTCTCCTTTGGGGAGATTTCATTATTCTCCTCAGTTATTAATAGTCTTAGATTCTCTGTGCCTGGGAACTTTCTTAATCCAACTCATGCCAGTGGGTGGTCCTTAATAGCTCCTCCCATCCAGACACGGATTCTCAGCAAAGCTTATGTTGATGTGGGGCTAAAAGAGTGGGATTGGAAGAGAAGACACTACATGTTAACTATTGTCAGTCTACTTTTTCTTAGGAAACAGACAGAATAAGCTTTGAGGTCACTTGGGTCTTATGTTTTGTATACATATAGTAGAAGCATTTTCTTAAAAAAAGAAAAAACCTCCTACTTATGTGTTTCAGTGTTGCCAAAGCTCATTTCATGTTTATAATTATTAAATTTTAAAAATTGAATGAACCTTTCAAAGTGAGTAATTTTTTATTTGAATTCTACATCCTTATGTATTATGTAACAATTAGTAATGATGTGATGGATAATTTTCTTTGGAACAGTTCCTGATTCCATTACTCAACTACCCGATCGACCAGTAATTATGAATCATATCTTTAATTAGCTGCTGCTCTTCAGAAACATATGAAAGCCAAGGGCATAAAGTAATTGGCATAAAAGTTTTCCTAATTAATTTATCTGTCCGTGTAAGTAACCAGGGCTAGAGTCTGGGGATCGTTTATAACTCCAGGAAGGCCAGCCCTAAAACTCACTGTCGAAGGAGATTTATATTTCTGAATTATAAAAAGACAACAAGCCACAAAATTACATTATCCTCCAACTCTAACAATATAGCCCATAATGTGCTGTTCAGAGATGAGCAAAAAGTTCCTATTGATCCAATTCATTTTCATCATATCCTCCAGTGAATCTTTCAAATCTCTCTTGCCTTTTCCTCATTCAACATTGTAACAGTAATCAAGCACATTAAGCAATTCATTAAACAACAGCCCCGCTGACCACAGGGAGTACTGCAGCTAACATTCATTAGGCAGCCAATAACTTTATTTAAGTAGCAAAGGGCTTGGGAGTAAAAATCAACTCCTTTGTCTCTGTGTATAGAAATGCACATTTCAGCAGTGGTGGTGGTGTACACACGCTAGGCTGGGAGGATCTTTCAAATGAAGATCTACCCCTGTGTGGAGCAAAATCAGGGTAGGGCTGTCGCATCCTGATTTTGTTCTTTCTCCTCGCCAAAAAGATAGTTCAAGATTTAGCTGATGTCACATGGCTATGGAAGATTTATGTCTACTGTGGAAATGAAAAGTTCAAATCCTGATATTTGAGTGGAGGATTTTCAGATGTAAGTTTAAAAATGCGCGCCGACATAAGAGCTAACGTGATTGTGTAGCATCTCACAAATATGGGGGCCTTTTGTATGGTTAATAAAAATGATGGGTGCATTGTTTTTCTTGATGACAAAAAATGCATACAATACAAGCAAGCAGCACAAGTCATTTCTTTAAGCCACAATTAGGGGCAACCTGGAAAAGTCGCACTTGTTCTTCTGAGGTTTGGGAAGAGTCTGAGGAGAAGCTAAGAGGAAGGTGACATAAAATCATACAGGGAGTGTACTTTTCAGAGAGTGGGCACCTTGCCAGTATCCCTGAGGCTGAAGTTTATTGCACTGCTGTCCTTCAGGCTTTTCTCTTGTGAACTTTTTCTTTATGAAGCAAACTGTGAACACTGTTATATAGGTTAAATCTTCATAAATAACTCTATACATGGTTCAAATAAACTCTTTTCAGGAAAGATTATTTTTCTTTTAGGTGATAAAATGGAATTCCTTTTTGACAAGCCATTATTTTATTTTTCTGAAGAGCTTCTAGAGAAACTATATAAGAGAGTTTCATTTGTAAGACTAAATAGGGGACTATGAGAATTAACCCTCATTTGATAATTTTTCCTTTTAATTCATGAAATACCCTCTGCCTTTAAACCTTGTGTCTCATAGGCAAGTATTGACATCATTCTTTATAACATATACCTATTGATGAAGGCAGTGACATTGTGCCATCAGTAAATAAAATTAAATTGTCTTAGTTGTGGACGGCTAGTACAAAGCAAGGTGTATAGCAGAGCTGACGTGCGACTTCTTTCCCCTTCCTGCCAAGTTGGAGGATTGGTTCTGGCTTATTTATGAGGCTGCTCTTTGAGCTTCTGAGAAAGGACATTACGCATGAGGCCTCAAGTGGAGTAAGATTCTGGATTTGAGCAGAGGGACAAAATCCAGAAGCCCAAGATTCAGAGTCACATGAGAGTAAACTATCATAGGGTTTGCTTGCAGGAAACAGCAAGGTTTTAAAATGATCACTTTTAGAGAAAGTGTTTTTTCAAGGGAATCAGCAAATGCAGTTTTCTCTTTTCATTGGTGAACCACTAAGTCAGCTCTGTATTCTTACCATGTTCACGCTGCATGCATTGAAGCCACTGGAGCCTGCGCTTTGGTTGTCATGCTCATAAGCACAAGATTTGGTTTCAGAACAGAGCAAACTGCCAGGTCTCCGCAGCAGTACTTGTTGCGGGAGTATGTTTAGGGTATGACTGAGAGCAAAGGAGAGATGAAGGAATGGGATGTTTCAGAGGTGCATCACTGAGAACATAGAAATCTGAATGAGATGCTCCTTTTACCTGAGATTTAAATTTCCTTCAGCCACGAACTGTTGTACTTGAATTCGTTTTCAATGCAATATGTTGAATACAGCAATATTCTGTCTCTGAATAGTCCTATATTATTATATTACTTTTTTGCTTTAATGTTACACGTATCTCAGATAATCAGTCTACTTAAGAGGAGCACATAAGAGTCATCAAATATTATTCCAAAAATTATTCTTGGAAAATAATCTTTTTTTGGTGACAGCCTTCATAACACTATAAAGTTAACTTTCTTTGAATGTATAATAAGTATTTTAGTTCCACAGGTCTTAGAAAAGCTTCACATGTAGTATTTCATGTAATCCCTTCAATTACATAACTAGGTAACTCCTGTTCTATTCCCTGATTTATCATTTATGAAACTGAAGATTAGAGAATTTTTGTAACTTATCAGAGGTCCAGTGGTACTGGCATATACTAGCATGAAAGACTCAATTATGCTTATCTTCTTTCAAGTTGTTGTGTTTAGTGATTTCCTAGTGATGACTCGAACTGGACGTGGTGGGAGACCACGGAAATGGGCAGATGCTACAAAGATAGTGGCTGAGCATTTCGCAGCCTACCTTCTCCACTCACAATAAATGTTCAGGCCGGAATTTGAAACCAGGTTTCCTTGACTTTGGAGTCCACAATTGGAAGTGGCATTTTTAAAAAGTGTTATCAAAAAACTAAATGAATTAACTTTTAGTTTATAACATTTACTGATCAGTATTGTCCCCAGAAATTATTACATTCAATATCTTGAGGATGCTTTAAAATACTATTTTTTTTTTCCTTTGGCGCGGGAACGAAACACCAAAGGGAACACACGTCTAAGACTGTTCAACCGGCTGTGTGCTCTCGCAGTCTGGCTGCTTCGTTCTGCAGGGCAGGCTGTGTTTAGCAGCCCTGGGTCCCCCAGCCATTGGTTCAAAGAAATAAATGAGGTGGTTATTTTTCAGGCTCTCTGCCTAGATGTTGACAGCTTAGGCGAATTACAGAGGCTAGGGTTATTTGATTTACTGCAGTGGGAAATAATAAAATCAAAACAGGGGTACAGATTTAGATGAGACATCTCCTATGTACAAAGATCAGTACCTGTTACTGCAGGGGTAATAAAAAGGACGAGGAGAAACTGTTAAATTTTTATTTTCTAGATGTATTCTAAGTATTGTTGTTATGTTCAAATGATTCCCTATCTTTTGAGACACTAATACTAAATATTTAAAAATGAAAGGATATGATTGCTGCAGGTTGTTTTAAAATAATCTGAGGTTAGGGAAGGTTGGGTGCTAGGTGGAAGTGCAGATGGAACAAAATAATCCATGCAGCAACAATTTCTGAGGCTAGTCAATGGGTATGTAGAAGTTCACTTTGCTATTCTGTTTTGATATTTGATTGAAATGGTCTACAATAATAAGTAAAACAAACACCCAGCCGTTTGGGCCACAAAAATGCAATTTAATGCTATAAGATTAAAGTACAAAGCCTGTGCCAAACCTATGCCAAAACACATCTAAGTTTCTGAGTATTAAAATATAGGTATAGCCTGAATTGGAACCTTAAGAAATTTTTCATGCTGGCTAGTTCTATTCTAGAACAAATAATACAGAATAGAACATTAATAGAAGACCAAAAGGGGAAGCGTCAAGGTGGGCATTGCGTGCAATGGGTACATTTTATCAAGCAGTTTTACAGAATCTATTTTTGCTACAATGAATCAACTAATGCATTTGCTTTTCCTTGACTAGTTTAATTTTGCAAACTCAGCTTTGTTACAAAGAAGAGTTAACTAGGTACAGTGATGCAAATTTTGTAAACATTGAGTGGTTTACAGCATCTTTGTTTTTGTTTGTGTTTTTTTCATATAGGGTCTTGCTATATAGTCCAGGCTGGCCTTGAAGTCACTATGGAGCCCAGGCTGGCTTTGAACTGTGGCAATCTTCCTGCCTCAGGCTCCTAAGTATTGGAATTATAGGCATGCACCACCACACCCAGTTTCTTTTGGTGGTTTTTAATTGACAACTACTGAGTTAAAATGTGAGTCATCACTATTTGTTATCACAAGAAACCTCTTTTAAAGTGGTAAGGCTTTATTAGTATTCAATCATCACTACAGTAACAAAACTTTAAAGATATCTTTTAAACTCTCAGACAAGTTTCAAACCTTTCTTCTTTATAATCTTTTTATTGTTGGTGAATCTTCACTTTCCTCCTTTATGCAGTCTTTGGTAGTTTTCTTTCAAACACATCAGTGCCTTCATAATTTGGAGGTAAAATCTTCTCGGACTGTGGCAGCCCCGTGTTTCGCGTGGGAGAGAGATTAGAGACCTGGCCGCGTTCCGTCGGCTCCGCCACTCGCCCGCTGCCGCAGCCTCGTATCACCTCCAGCTCCCCTGGCATCACAGCCCCGTCAGGCTGCTGAAGGAAGTCCCAGTGTGCCTCCATTCTCATCACGCCTCCTCCTGCTTGTGACTGGAATCCTCTTCCTCTTCAGAAGATGCTCAACCCAGCTCTGTGCCTCCCACTAATGTTCAGGGAAAGAACACAACATCTTACATTTACTAACAGTAGTGTTTTCCTAGTGGATCATGGAGACAAAGACGCAGTCACTTCTCCATCCAAGATTATGGAAATGGTCAATGTTAGAGACAAAACTCAAACCAGTGTCCCTTGTCTGAGGCCCGGATTTGTTTCCGTTATCGCACAGATTTTCAAATTCAGTGTTTCTCAGTCGGTTCTCCACAAGAATAGTTTTCAGTTCTGCCTTTCCTAGTCAGTCTGCATTGCAACACAGCAGCGTTTATCTAAAATGAGCCAGAAAAATCTGCTTTTTAATTTGTTTTGCAGGAATCAGTATTTTTATAGTAATCTGCAAATAGACACTTTCTCCCAGCACTATTTGCCACTAATTATCACTGTGGTAGCTTAGTATTTGTTGAGCTGTTATGTTTCAAGCAAAGTAATGAGATAAGCTCCTACTGTCTAGTTTTTGTCTTCAAGATGTTTAGAGGTACATGCACAATAGGATCTGCCTCCTAATCAATGGCAACCTCATGAGATTTGCTTTCAATTTTTATTTCTTCTCTGCCTTGATAAAAATAAAAAACTGTAAAGGCAAAGAGAATACCACTGGAGAATGGTTAAGACAAAGACTGGGGGTCTCTCAGAGTCCTTCCTCTTGCCAGTACTCTAGATTGGTGAGGTTGTATGCACAGAAAAGAAGCTTGGGAGGAACAACTACTTCTGTACAAAATGCAGAGAGTAGGATGGATTTTTTGGGGGAAGGCGGTATCCTGGAGAGTTCAGTGGAGTCCTTTATCTGGTGTGAGAACTTTGGAAATTAGATTAAATACGTATGATGATTTTAATTTATGTTAAATGCATATGGTAATAAAACCAAAGAATCTGAGACAGGAGTTTGTCAAAACAGTTACTTTTCATAGCCATTGAAAAGTTCACTTGGGTGAAAGAGTATAAGGGAAGGAATTAAAAACAGGAATCAAAGGGCAGAGGGCTAGAAATTCAATTATGAGGAACTCTCATTTGGAAGTCAGGTTTTGGTAGAAAGTATGACCTTTTGAAGCCCTCATAGAAAAAGACAAAGTTTGGGCACGGTCACATACAACAGCAATGATTTTTAAGGCTGAGAGGGAAGGCATAGTGATGCAGAGTAGAGAAAGGCCGGACCTCTGTCAGCAACTCAGTCAGACAGCAAGGGACTTTCTGCCGTGATAGGAAATAGAAGGAAAGATGGAGCATTGAACACGTAGGCAGAGGTGAATATTGGAAGGTAAATCTCAAAGAAGTGCAAGTCATCAAAGCCAAAGCATCTCAGACTGGCTTCCAGCTTGCTCTGTTAAGATGGGCTTATCCACATGGCCTCATGAGTGGCTGGGATGCCCACATCTTTGTTGCATTGTAGAGAACATAAAATGCTTTGTGTTCCTTCTTTCAATGAGGTTTGGGATTAAAGAACAATGAAACTGTCCAAGTAAAACAACTATAGGGATTTTTTATTAGTGATGCTAAGAAAATATGATAAAAAACATCTGGAATAAAACACATTCAACTGATTAAATATATTCCCCTGGCTGCCATATGCACAGAAACACATGAATTACATGTGTATATAAAGCTGTGAATGTATCTTGGCGTATCTCCTGGAAGAGATGCCAAGTTTTATGTATCTATCTATCTATATATATATA
The DNA here is from genome assembly GCA_002564305.1 of Octomys mimax. Lineage (NCBI taxonomy): Eukaryota > Metazoa > Chordata > Mammalia > Rodentia > Octodontidae > Octomys > Octomys mimax. The sequence continues at coordinate 11,149 of NDGM011235229.1, read as the reverse complement.
CACACATACACATATACATATATATCATATATATATATATATGTATATATATATGCAGAGAGTTGCCTACAGAGTTGTATTGGATAGTGTTGAAATGTTTAGTCCACTATACACTAACAAGTTATTAAATCAGTAAAATAAAACGATGTTGGCAATTGAGCACTATGTACCTGTTACAGTGGGTGTTCAGACTTGCTTCAAGGCAGAAAGATAGATTCCCTCTCATACGAAGCTTGTTACACTGTGGCAGTTGATAAATAGCTGTTAATTGACCAACTAAATGACCTCTCGCTGTTCCTTCCAGGCCATCTGACATATTGCAAGGGTGAGTTTTCCCGTTAGAGAATCTCCAATTAGGGAATCGAGAGTCTACATACACACATGTGGGTAACTATACATATACAAATGGGTTATCTGCACAGCCTCTCTTCATAGCAGCAATCCTGAGTCAGTGAAACCCAGGCCTCTCATTTGCCTAATTATTGGAAGTGCCTGAATATCTTCATTATAAAGTGATGGGTTGTATAACACAGCTTGGGTAAAGGAACTGAGGGTGGTTCCCATGCTCAAGTACCCAATTCTGTGTAACCAGTATTGCTAAGAATCATGTCTAAGTCAAAGACAGTGCATGAAACAGCACAGATAGGAATACAGCTTTTTTCTTTCCACATGAAATTCAATGAGATATTTTGCTGAGATGCAATATATATATATATATATATATATATATATATATATATATATATAGTGCTGTTTTCTTTTTCTTCTGTTTTTCAATTTTGAGATTCTTTATTGGAGCTGAGACTATTCAGGAACATCTAATATCTTCCTTTTTACTTGCTACAAAATTTTCCTCATGGTTAATTGTCCACTGAATTAAGGGTCTGTAAATGTCTTCCAGGAAAACTTTCAATAATATCCTTCTTTGAAATGATATTGTTTTGAGCGCCATTTATGTTCTACATTTCAATTGTGTTATTTCTAATACATAAAGTGCTACTAAAAATAACAGCATCTGGATTTCTGACTGCCTGCTTCATATTTGATAAAAGTTGCTCCCCAACAAAATTGTGTTGTATTTAAGACATCATAAATCATTTCTTTCTTTTTAATTAGCATTTACTTTGTTTTTGAGAGACCAGGTATTCATAAATACTTGTAAGACAAGTGTGGCCACTTTCTTTTTAGCAATTTAATGGATACATTTCATTATTGCCTTCTTTTGGTACACAATCATTGTATTATATGTTTCATGAATGATTGTGCATCAAGAAACATTCAACATATATATTCCTATGTATGTTTTTTGTTTAAAGTAACAGTGTTTATAGTTATATTTGTTATGTTTATGATATACAATTTCACACACATAATACATATACACTTATAAAAGACATATATTTGTAGATCAAAAATGGAGTAATCATATTTATTATGAAATCATAAATTGTAACATAATTTATAAAATATTATAAAAAGTTTCTTACAGATGGTTTGAAGATGTTATATAATTTTTTTAATGAATTTGGTACTGGGTCTCACTATGCAGCTCTGACTTGTAGTGATCCTCCTGTTTCAGCCTCCCGAACTCTGGGTTTATAGATGTGCACCCTCATGCCTTGAGTCAGTGGCTAGCACAGCACACAGTACTGGGATCGAAACTGGGTTATTGTGCTTGCCTAGCCAGGGCCTTAGACTGCTGAACTATCTCTGTGGCCCAAGTCATATAATATGCACTCTATATCTTTCAGATAAATTATTAGGCTTTTTTGGGGGGGTTACTTTTCTGTCCTGAATACCAGTGAACTCTTCATCTTCTTGGAAGCCTAAGTTTTTAAGAAGAGAACTTTTTTTATATAAAGAAATTTTCTGTTCACTGATCTGCTCCTTTTCAGGTTCTTTGTGTCTTCCTAAGTCTAAACTTTCTTGTGGGCTTATTTTTCTGGGAATGTTTGGAAGGCTCGTTTATTAATGTGAATATGTAGCTTATAAAATGGTCAGAGTTTTTCTATGAAAGATAGCACCAATGATAAACTAGGTTTTATTTTGACCAAGATCTACTGAGGAAGTTATCATCATTCATTTATTTTTTTCTGAGGCACAAAGTGAATCCAAGTGATTCAGGAGGCAGATACTACAGTCTCAGAGCTAGAAGTTAGATCAAATCATGAAAGCCAATCATGTGGTCAGAGGGATCCAGCACCCCAAGATTTCAACTTGTGTCAATCTCCATTCCAAAAAAATTAGGAAAAATATATAGTGTCATCGTGTAAAGCTTAGTTTGGGGAAAGAATTCACTGTGAAAATTCCCAATATTTCTCAGAACACAAAATTACTTTACAATAAACTTCTCCATGTCTTATGTCAAAACCATGACAAGTTTTACCCCTGTTGCATACTTGATGCTAGAGATGCTTGAAGATTGACTTCTGCTGCCTCAACTGAAGGTGACATTAGCTTGGGCTGTGGGAATTTTCTGGAATCTGGGGAATGGTTCAAAGCATGCAGGGTAGCAGAAAGCCCAATAATTGGGCCACACAGGATTTATCACGCGTTTGTGGGGAAATACTTGGGAAGGGATATTTCCTACTTCTTCATGAGAATGTTCCACGTGTTTCTGAGTTATGCTTGTCTGTCTGCAATGCATGCAAGGGATTTTGGTGATGGCTATAAAATTAGTTGGGCAGTCTTTTTACAGCCTTCTAGACCAAAAAAGGTCAATAATTCAATGTTAAGACTTCTTTGAAGATGATAATTTAAGATTTCACATAGATAGTTATTTAATAAATTGATCAGAAAATCTAGAAAACAATAGTTTAGAAAAAAATTGGATGAATAATCATGCAGTAGTATCTGAGTACTGGCGCTATAACTCAGAGATCTTTCCTTGACCTAAAACCTCTTTTCCACTATTTTCCTAGCATGGTAAAAATCATAGAGAAGTTCTATTTCTTCACACAAGGCTTTTTTAGTCAGTCCTAGGTAAGATCCCAGTTCTTTTTCCTCAAATCTTATATGTACTCTAGTTCCTACATCAAAACACCACTGATGGAAACTACATAAAATCCTTGGCCTCCAACCAGAGAAAGCCTAAATGCAGGAAAGAAAGGATAAATTAAAGTGACAGGGTCTCAGCAGTGGAAATTAGTGCAACTCTTCTAATTGCATGTCTGGCCTGAATGATGGGATACTTAATTCTCACACATCCCAGACAATTGCTTTATACTAACATGAGCTCTGGGAAAAAGGCAGATTCCACAGACATATGGAGCAGTAGATGGAGTAGAAAAATAAATCAAGGGCTATAGCCATTCTGGAAAAATGTGTTTAATCTACATTTTCAATAAAGGTGTGGCCACCATTAAGCAATACTGAGATGGTTCTCTTTGTCCATTCTTTACAGAAAAACTGAACTTTAAATAATTAAGTAGCAGTGACCCAACCTGCCCATATTAACTCCTGTACCACAAAACAATAGCAAAACTGTGATGGCTAACAGCAAATACACCAACCTAAATATGAATCCCAAGGGGCAAATGGATCAGGAACAACAGCATCCTCTTCTCTCTCTGCTATAAGGCCCGCTAATAAAAGCCTTCAAAGCTAGCATGGGTTCTTATATCTATTTAACCTTTCTCCCCAAGAAGCAAAGAGCATCTGGTTAAGTGGAGAGCAAAAGCACAGCAACTTTTCATTATCAGAGCTCACAGACAGAGTGTGGGGAAGCCAGAGCTGCCAAGCCTGGGTTAAATGCTTGTTGCCTTCACTGCCTGAGGCCATCTAGCGTGTTTAGAAATGATTAAGTACTGCAGCCTAGAAAGGACCTGTCCTGAGCGCTCATCTCTGACTTCCAGCAGAAAGGAGAGGCTGGCAATGACAGAGGCAGATGGATGAGTCTCATTAGTATGGCGAGGCAGCGAACCAGACTGCCTTCACAGAGCTGTCCAAAAAGAGGGAGCAAATTAAAATAGGATCTGGGAAAACCAATGAGCAAGTGTTTTAACTCTCTGCTACCTGGTTGCTTCAGCATGGAGGTTGTAGAGCCAGCTTGGCTTACTCTGAAATCCTGCTGCCCCATGAAATGAGAGTTGCTCTACAGATTCACAGTACAGAGTCTGTCATTCCCCTCCCCCTTTTTGCATTCTTTAAAATATGGTGCTTGAATTTTCTACAGCAAAACAAGACAGATGATTTTATTCCCAAGCATGTGTTAGTGCTGCTGAACAGAGCAGGGTGGAAAGCAGAAGAGGAGAGACGTCCACCTGCAGAGAAGGTGTGAGGTTTGGCATTGCACATGCACTTGGCCAGTCGGAGGGGCTACCTGAGGCTCAGAGGAGGCAGGGTTCCAGGGAAAATGCTAAGGTCGTGCTACAGAAGCAGTAGAACCATCCTAAGCCCATTACCCTTTACAGTGAAGGGATTTCAGTTGTTTTGAGGTGCTCTCACTGTGCAGTTTCAGGACCAGAATGTTATCAGGTTCTGGCCGACCTGAGAAGGCTGTCCTAGGGAAGGTGTACTAGTAAGATTATGTGATGTTCTCTGAGGGTGGCTCTTGCATTAGGGAACTCAAGGTCAGATCTGGGGACTCACTCAATGCACACCAGTTAGTAGAAAGTATACATAACTAAAAGTAGTAGGTAATTCATGGAACAAGAGACTTGATCTGATGAAAAGCCTCTGGCCTTCCAGAAAGGGAGAAATAACATGATTAATATTGTGGGGCACTCCGTAAGCTCCTGTAAACAATCAGTAAAAGTTATTTAGTTGTTTATTCATTTATTCAGCAAACATTTATTATATCCTTTGAGTGATAAGAATGAAAAAGCTAAGTACTAACATAAATTCTTTGACTACCTTTAAAGAGTGAGATCTAGTAAAAGACAGAGAGCAGAATAAGTGTGACAAGTCTCTAGAAGACACAGAGCTGATTGGAGCACAAACACTGGATGCTATGTAGAATCTGTCACTGACGAGCTTATGATTCAGGGTAGGGGCCAGATACATGAACCATCAATTTTAGATCAAGGCAGAATTAAAAAGTCTCAACTAGATCTACAAGAACCTTGTTGTGAGAATCTTGATGCAGAAGCAGTTAATTCTGCCTGGGTGGAGAGCAAAAGACTTCACAGGGGAGTTGGCAGATATGTTGTGCTTTGCAGGATACACTGAGGGCACAGTCTTCAAACACAATTTGCAAGTACAGAAGGATTTTGTTGTTGTTAAAAGAGACATATATACCTTTTCAAATGTATTTTTGCTTGGTCAAACTTGTGTCAATGTTAGGCTTTACTTCATCTTGACTTATTCCAGTTGATCGTATGCCAGGAAAATGAAATGGTCTGATGCTTCGTGAAGGAGAATAGGCCATAAAATGTGGCTGAGCCAATGAGACTGGAGTTAGCTTTACATCTTTTTAATGATAGTTGGCCTGCGTATTCTGTCTCGACAGCAGACAGTCACTTCATTCTCAATGAGCTGCTATATTTTCTTCAAACAAATACAATGCAGTCATCACGATGAAGATCAAGAAAACAAACAGAATATAACTTTAATAGAAGCAGCAAACTAGAATGGATCAGATGTTCTGCAGTCTTATTTTTTAAAAAATAATAAACATTAAAAGTCACAAATCACACACACACACACACACACACACACTCCAGAAACAAACAAAATCTCTATAAATAAAGAATACCAGATCACAGAATCTGTATAATTTTCTGGTTGTGTACTTTTTTTCCTGAGAAATCATCATTTATATAAATTTAGCTTCAAATTTGGTCAGTTTTTATTTACCAACCTAAAAACAAAAATCACAGCACAGATTTGTTCCACATTTATAAAAATGTAAACTAGACACAATCAGCAAAATTGTTTTTGGATAAAAGCATTATCACGCCCCTTACCCACCAAGCCCATCCGCTTGCTGTCAGTACTGCAGAATACACATAATCTTTAGCTGGAGTTACTGCCTACAAAATGGCAAGAAGAAAACATCTTGTGATAGTGTACGACGCAATGCATAGCGTCAAAAGCAAGGACTTACTGATAAATAGAAAGACATTATGGGAGACAGCCCATTCTTAGTTTCTATTAAAACGGGCATAATAAAAATTCACATCACTGTATTAATGTTACTGTTGTCACTGAGAAAGACTTTCTTTGTACATATATGTAACTTGTGTCGACATCAGGGCCCGAGTGGCAAAGCCAATTGACTTTATATTGTAGCATTGCTTCCTTATCCAACTGAATAAACTAGAAACCATTTCTCATATTTATCCTCATATAAAATGTACATGGATAAATCATTTAGCTAAATGCAAGGTGTCAGAAAATGGTTCATACAAAGAAAATAATATTATGCAGTATAAACTCCCATTAAATTGTAATGTAGCTGACATTGATTGAAGGAGATTAAGTCTAAGACTCTTTTTCTCATGACATTTGTTCAAATAAATAAAGGTAACAGGAGGGAAAGTTGATGCTTTCTTCTCATTTTGCATATAAATTTTACCCGTGTGAGTTTTTAGCCACATTTATTCACAGTGTAGAGTTACTGGAGATATTAAGTGAATCCTGGACAGTAGTGATAACTGTCAGTAACACAAGGTCATAATCGACCTTTATAACTGAAAAAAGGTTGGCTACCTAAAGATAAATTTTCATGTTGAAATGGAATGTAAAGAGGAGGGTTGAGGCCATGGAACCAGAACATCTGAATAGGAATCTATGAATATTTCATGTCTGTGAAGAGGTTAGAAACCTGGTATGACATTACCCTGACCCTTGTCCTAAAACGCTTTCAAAAGAATATTCTTATTTGCAGCAGACGTCGGCAAAGAAGGGTTTCTCTTATAAGTAGGAAAGTCAAATTGTTGTATAAAGTATCTGTATTTAAAGCTGTTCTTGTAAGTGAGTTAAACTGTGTGTTTATGTTTTGGAAGCATGAGGCTAACCCCCTTAGTGCTGCATCAACTTTGCTAAAACATTATTTACCTTTGGGTTGGGAGCCATATCTGCTCTGCTTCTTCAGACAAACTGAAAAGAGGCGCATCTCCAAACTGCATTGCTGTGTATCAACACATACGTAGTAGACACCTGTTCTTGGATGTGGGTTTCTTTGTACTCCAAAATACTTGGGTTCTATCACATTGGAAATGATTAAGTCAGTAATACTACGTGGAGAAATAAATAGGCATGAAATGCTATGCTAGGATCCTGAACATTTCAAGTACTAACAGCAACAGTAAGCATTTGTTATCTACCAGGCAGTCCATTAAATTCCTCTAATATATTATATTATTTAAGTAGGTGACATTATTATTTGCATTGCACAGGTAAAGAGACTAAAGCCAGAAGGCTAGACATTTCCAAGATCACACAGCCAGTAAAGATTGAAACAAGGGGTACCACAATTTATTACTTCCAATACTCTAATGGAGAAGAAAATCTTAGCAAGCACAAATTAATTAAGGATAAACAAGTTGTGTGCTAGAAATATATGTGAAAGCAAACCAAAGTAATAATAAATGAGTAGTTTGGACCAGTCTGTGAAGAGTGTAGGAAAGAGTGGTCACTAGGAAAGGCAGGAAAAAGAGAAGTTTGCTGAGGCGGAGAGCACAGAGCTGTTCATCAGTGTCTTTAGTGTGAAGCTCATGGAAACAGAAAATGTGCTTTTCTAAGAGTGCTGAACAGTGGTTGGCCTTATAATTGATATGAGCTTGGTTCTCCCTGACCCATAGCAGTCTCTGACCTTAAGAAGCCACTGTATGTCCAGAGTGAGTCGGGCAGTTTACATTTATGACTTCCCTGAGACAATTGAAGATTGTACTTTGAGCATTTACTTCAGGGTGGAACTCCTCCACCGTGGTCTCCTGGATGCCCTGGCCTGACTGACAGTCATGAGCTGGGGATGGAGACTTCTCTGTCCAGATGCTCCTCAGGGCACTTTGGTGAGACTCCTTGGGTCCATTTGGACCTTAGAAGCATAAGAGAGAGTGAAGTGTGATGCCAGCGATCAAGAGAGGAGACTGTTGGCATCATGTTCTAGGACCAAATTGGACCAACCAACTAACTAAAGCAACTATATACTGCTAATCAGGAACCCAGTTGGGAAGGTAGACATTTATACTAGGTGCGCTAGTAGTTGGGACTCTTTCTCAGATTAAAAGCTAAATCTAGAAATTAATCCAAAGAGCACCCAGTGTACATGGCCCTAAACAAAACATAATACTATAAGATCAAGAGAGTCTTTGGTATCTTACAGGCAGTGCAAAAATTTGCCTTTAGGGTTCTGTGTGAAAAATTAGGCTCTTTCAGGAAACCCATAAAACTGCTTCCGGGTGAAATTCTCCATTTGGGCATAATGAAACAGCAGTTTGTGTATACATCTGGGTTTGAGCTAACAGGTGTCTAGAAATGAAGAAATGAGTCACATTTCTGTGATAGAGTGCCACATAATTTCAGAGCCAATAATTTTTCTTTGAAAAAAATTACTCTGTTTTATCACTATTGGTTTATAATAAAACAGAACTTGACCCATAAGTTAATAAAGAAAGCATGTTTACTAATTAGGCTTTATTCTCCTTGTCCCATGTTAATTGCAAAATAGCCATCTATCTCATTTATAAATATGTTAATTTATGTCAGAGGAGCACAAGTTTCGAGTATGCAAACTCTCCGTTTAATTAGATCAAGGGAAGGTCCATCACAGTTTTACAAGATGGATTCTAATTTTTAATCAGTAAAATAAGTTTACTGATTAAATAAGGCTCCTAAAAGACATCTTCTTTTGACAGTTGGAAGACATTAATTAACAGACATAACTGTATTAATTGCATTATATCACTGCATTCTTATCAGTTAGCTTATGTTGTTTTCTTGCTAATGCAAGTGGTCATGGCTTTGGTAGGGTCACCTCATAAACGTCTTTCTAATGCTAACTAGCAATCAATGCATGTAAAATTTCTAATGTTTCTTTAGGGAATTCGATAGAATAGATGTAGTCTTTCTTTTGAGTTATGCCTTTATGTTTAGTATAATTAGTCCTTCAAGCTGCACCTATCATATTATTAGATCCCTGAGAGATAAAGAACACACTTTATTTGAGAATAAAGATTTATAATATTGTAGTTTCCTTTAAGGATCCTTCTAGAATAGGCTACAAGGAAATATATGACCTACCAAATAACTTTGAATGTATAACAATTAAAAATTTATACTTTAAAAGAATCTGTTAAAAACTTTAATAGGGAGGGGATGTCTTGGAATGTGTTGGTGCTGCTGGCCCCAAACACCATCCCTAAACTTTTGCAATAAAAGCAGGTAGATAGAAGGAGCTATTTCTCCACAACAGGCCTTTCAGGTAGCCCTGCATGCATAGTGCTTTCAAAGCTGACTCTGAAGCTGAAGGGGAAAAAGACACATTCATGCACGGCCTATTCTTATGGCTCTGAGGAAGGATGAAAAGGTTTCTCTGTGAGTAGGGACAGATTTGCTTTCTCGTTCCAGGGATACCTCTTAAATTTACTATTCTTCTCACGCAGGCAGCCAAAAATGTTTTCAGGTAATCTAGTCTGTAGTCTTCTAGTGCAGCAGAGGTCAATTCCTTCATGTTTGTGAAACTTGTCTGCCTTAGAACCTTTTGCTTAAGTCTTGATGTTGGGGCATGAACATTTCTTTCCTACTGTATAAAAAATATTCCCAATTCAAATATGCAGATTGGGTTAGGCATTACGAGTAGTCCATGACTATGAGAAGGAAGATAGAGAAAATCAGAATCATGCAGAGGCTGATAAAGAATCCGAAGAGGCTACAGTGATGTTAAATCACACCCAAGGGAAGCTATTAGGGCCTAATTTTTGATACTCTAAATCCACATACAATCAAAACCTTCCAGTGCTCAGAAAGGCTACTTCTGCAGATTTGCTGGCCACTAAGTGGTCTCACCTGTATAGGCCAAGTTTATTTTTCTGCAAATTTGGCCAGATTCTTAAAACTGTATGAGTCCACAGCAGAGAGAAAAGTCAAATTGATGTTTGTGACAATTTCACCCTTGCACTTTGGAGGTCCTCGAGGATACATGCACTCACTCCACACACTACTTGCACGATGCAAAAATGTCACTGCTTTGAGTGTGGGCATCTTTTCCCATAAACTCATTTATCATCTAGCATGATGGCAATTTTTCCACTTAGTGCTTTCCTTTGGGTTTCTACCGTTGTCATGTCTTTTCTCTATTTCTTGCTCCCAACAATAAAGCAAAAGCAATGAAATTGGGTACAGAGAACTGGGCAAGACAATTAAGCTGAGTGGAGAAGGCAAGAGCTGGAGAGAAGGACAGCTGAAGAACTTCTGATGAGGGGGTTTCACTAGCACCCATTGTTTCCCTGTAGGCATTCATTAAAATGTCAGCTGTTTGAAGGTCTACCAATACGTCCCTTTGCTGATTCCACCTGGGAATTTCTCCCCAGACGACTGACTAAAAAAGGCCTGCATCTAGGCACAATATTCAGGCTTTGCAGGCTTGCCACCTACATCTGCCTGCTTGTCCATGGCCCTGGGCACAGTGCTCTTCATAGCAGAATGTAAGAAATGTATGGATATATATTCCAAGATGTCCCTGCTCCTAGAAGCACTATATGCGAAGAACAGAATGTTTCCCATGAACTCTCGTGTAAATCTCTAGAGCCACAATTCCTTGCAGCTGTGACATTTGAGTGGGAATGTTTTGTTTACTCAAATGTTTTAAAGGCTTTTCAGATAGAAAGATCTCCAACGCAAGGTGTGCAACCAACCAGCAACAGTCCCTATCAGAATCAGCGTCTAGCTTAGATGTGAACAGTATTATTTTCAAAAGAAACTCTTTGTGTTGCATAGTTTTAGTTTGATTCTGTAGATACCCACATGATTATAAGTTTTCCATACATTAGACATCTGTGGTTAGAGAGCACAGTTAAAACAAATAGTTATTCTAAATCAAGCTTTTTCATTTTTTATGACTTCTACATGGGTTTTATTCCATGAACACAAACTTTTTTCTATAGTTCATCTCATTGAACAAATAGAGATTCCTTATGTACCAGAACTTCTTTCTTTCTTTCTTTCTTTCTTTCTTTCTTTCTTTCTTTCTTTCTTTCTTTCTTTC
>NDGM011235190.1:416-18111 GCA_002564305.1 Octomys mimax | reverse complement strand
CATCTTGTCCTCTGAATAACTACTATGAAGACAACAATATGCAATATATTAATTACTGTAACTGTCCTTCTGTTTTAAAACTGTTTCATCGTTATTTTATCTTTTTTTCTCATTAAAATGAACAAAAATTAGAAAAAGAATGAATCACTCATATATAAAAAGATCTATTAAATATTGTCCACAATAAAAAGGCATCTTGCTTTATAAGTCTCTTAAAATTAGAACAAGCTTTGGCAAGTCCAATGATCTTTTCCTAGATAAAAGGAAATAAGAGTAAACCAAAAACTGACAGTATCAAAGGATGAAGAAACAGAACTGAAGTGTGGTTTTCTCTCTAACCTCTGAGCAAGCCTTCCTAAACTCACAGAGCTTTCTTTCTTTTTTTTTTCAATTTATAGGCCAATCAACTTTAAGTGTACCTAATAGCACCTTGTAAAATCTAAGCAGTTTAAACAGAAGACCCTGTCCTGATGTGATTGGTTTTCTGAGTCATTGCTTCTTTAAAAGACTGAATTGATCTTTTTATCTTGACTCTGGTAGAAATATGAGAAAATTTTGGTCAAATGACAAGTACTCTGCCTATTAAACTACTTTCCTTGATTTTGAGGACAGAGTGGGCTTCACTTTCTGTCTTTAAAATAGAACTTTAAAATATAAATTGAATTTTTTTCAACAATGACTTATACCCAAAGCTTTAAAGATAACTATTAAATTTTATTGTGCTGGTAGTACTGCCATGAAATAGATTTGATTTTGATTCTATTCTACCATCATGTTAATACACAATATTAAGGCCAAGACATTCAGACAAAAAATGAATTTCCAAAGTAAGAGACCATTAAATTTCTTGGTCAAGTTTTAACTTTTATGTATTTTGTTTTTATAGATTTTGTGTTCTTATTCTACAAATTATAACCTGTAGATATAGTGCATGGTATTCACAAATAAGAAACATGTGGTGCTGGAAGCTCAAACAAAAGTGAAAATGGTAGTTATAGTTTTCTTTTGCTATCAGAGTAATGATCCTAATAGAAACAATTATTTCAGTATGTGGTATAACTTTCAAGATATTTTTGCCTACAAAATATTTAGATTCTGATTTTTTTCTTCATCAATGAAAGAAAAACCTTAATAAAAAAGAAATAAGACAATAACAATTGAATTCTAAAGTTAATAATGATTTAGTTATGGAGGGTGCTGGGGAAGATGAATAACATGAAATAAATGCTTTTTAATTTAGTGAATATGTCATCAGCAATGATAGATGCAATGTTTTTTTTTTTTGTGTAGGGTCTCACTACACAGCTCCAACTCATAGTGATCCTCCTGTTTTCTGCCTCCCCAGTGCTGGGATTACAGGCGTGTGCCACTATGCCCAGACTCCATTGCTGACTCAGTGCCCCTGAGGGCAGGGCCAGTGTGGCATGTGGTGGCAGAGATTGAACCTGGCTCCTGCACTTGCCTAAGCAAGTGCTTAGTCTGCTAAGGTATCTCTCTGGCCCTTGTAATGTTTTTCTTAAAGAAATCTTCACAAGACTAATCTATAGAACTTATATTTATTTTAGTATATAAAGAAACCAATGCAGCAAATTATCACTATGACTTATAATTCTTCTTTCTCACTTCATGCTTACATTTAACAACAATGATGGAATGGGTAACAATGGTGAAAGTACTTTTTATTGCATTTAAAGATATAGGTGACAATGTACATCAATGCTAAACTGGGTGTTGGCAAGTTAAATGGATACAAATGTCCTATTGTTTTTTTAAAAATCACCTGTAATCATTGTTTTATTGAAAGCATTTGCCTTGTAGACAGTGTGTTTGAAAGAAACCAAAGTGGTAGATCCAAAGAGTAACTAAAATAACATTATATATTATTATTGCAAGAAGAGGCTTCCCTAATGTTCTAAAGTTATTACTGGTGAGCAGGTCTTTTCACATAAGAACCCACAAGCTTTTGCTATAACAGGCAATAAATATTAGAAAATCTAGAGATTCATTTGAGGATGTAGCTCAGTGTTGAGGTCCTAGGTTGATTCTCAGTATTTCAAGACTACTGGTTTTTCACCCAGTAAAATACTGTGTAGTAAAAAAGCCAAAGCAATGAGAGGCAAAGAAGCACATTCTCCAAGTCAGAGTACCTGCATGGTGTAGCTAGCATTTTACATTAGCATAGCGTGCAGCAGTCTGCATTACTAAGGAACTAACTGGAAGGACATTAGCTAAGGTGGCTGTGCCCCTGGGCCTCTACTTGAGCACATACCCAAGCCCAGATTCATGCAAACACCAAACAAAACTTCAACTAAACCAACCAAAAATTGAAAATTAACATCTAACTATGGCTTTTCTATTTCATCCATTAATTTTTTAAATACTATCTTGCCTCCTTAAGTACATCATAAATCTTTTTCTCTCTTATTCATTCTGTGTTGTGGTAAAGGACTTGCAGTACACTGTTTTCCAACTCATGAAATGCTGCATGGTCAAATAACTCACTATAATTTTGTTACCTAAATTTATCTTTTAATAACATTAAGACGCAGAAAGTGTTTCTAGAAGCAACAGTGCAATGAATTCAGCCAATGGTGCTCGATGTTTGTAAGATAAGTTCTGAAGAGGACTTTGTTGAGCCTTGCATTTTGTTTCTTCGCTGCTGGAGCTGTGCAGAGCCTCTCTGTAGACTCTCCCACTTACAGGCTTCTCCAGGAAATCCTCAAGCTTGGCACTTGAGGAGCTCTTTCTTTGGCTCCAATACTCTTCAGTTCCATTTGTGATATAGGGTTTACATCTCTCTTGCTTGTACACTTTTATTCTACTAAGACTTTGGCTGCTGCAGACAGGATTTCTTCTACAGTGTGGCTACCCCAGATCTTTCTCTGGCCTTGGTGGACAACCCTGAAAGCCTTACTATTAAAAACATATATAAATGATAAATTCAACTCTATATGTTGTGGTCTTCCAGAACACGAATGAGTTGTTCTATTTCTGCACTAGAAATAGGTAATGTTGATTAAATTTGGTATGTGATATGTTACTATAACATAAAAATCCACCATCAATTTATAACATTTTTATTTCTCCTGCCAAACCATATTATAAAGTAACAATAACAAAAGATTTTATTCAAAATTCCCCTTTTCTTTTTTCCATTTGTTTATTTTGTTATAGGGTCTCACTATGCAGATCAGACTCATGGTGATCTTCCTCTTTTCAGCCTCCCTGGTGCTGGGACTACTGGTGTTCATCATCATACCCTGACTTTGTGGTTGGCTCAGCATGCCCCAGGGGCAGGGCCAGAAAATTTCCCTTTTCTAAAGATATATATATATGTATATGTCTTTAGAAAAGGGAAATTTTATAGTCATATAAATATATATATATATTTATATATTATATATTATTATATATTTTATATATATAAAAACTATAGTATATAGTCATATATATGTATATATAGGCATATATACATATATAGTCTCTTTCCTTCTTGCATTAACTCTGTTGATGAACTTGGAAAATGCTAGTTCTTCTTCTATGAGAAAGTGTCTCACTAACTAATTCAGGATGGCTACGAACTCACTGTACAGCCCAGGTGGAAGCAAACTTATGGTGATTCTCCTGCCTCTGCTTCCTGAATTCTGGGATGACAGGTGAGTGCAACCACATCCAGTTAAAAAGTAAGATTTTGACAATATCTAACAATTGAGGTTTTTAAAATTTAGATAAACAGAGTACAGATCTTGATTTTAATATAGTGATCTTGTGTCTTTCAAACTGAATGAGCTCACTTATTAGAGTAATAGATTTCTTTTTTGTTTTATGTTGATTTTTGGTAAATTACATAGGATTTTTTACAATGTTAATCATGTTAAAAACAAATTTCCTTCCTTATATCTAATTTGCATAACGTTATTTTTTTTTTTCTTTTCTGCAAAACTATTAGTATCTGTTGAAATGGTGAAAGCTGAAACTCTTAGGGGCTGTTTAGATGGCTCAGAGGCATAAATGCCTTCCTGGCAAGTTTAAGGTCCTGATTTGATCCCCAGTACCACCAAAAAAAAAAATAAATAAATAATGATAATAAGAAGAAGAAAGTTGAAATTCTTGTTTTTTACTGAAGGCTTAATTTTCATCATTAATTAAGACCAGGGTACAGATTTTTCACTGATGTATTTTGTAAGGTGGAGTGAAGAAGGATCTCCAAGTCCTTGTGTAGTGAAAACTTGTATCAGGAATGACTTCTGGATGATGTCCACAATTTTTTATATCACTTGAGAAAATTGATACAAATTTATGAACTTGTAAGTAGGGTAAATTATGTTGATTTACTTTTAATGTTAAACCTCATTTTCTATGTTCCTAGGAGATAGTTGCATTTAATTTGCTAATGAGGTGATGCTGACTTCTAAAATGAGGGAGCACATGTTAATTTCCCACTTTTTCATGTAATAGCAGAACTTTTGGAGAGCTTTTATCATTAGTTCTTCTGTAAATATTTGAAAGCATTTTAAACAAAATCATCTGATCATAGAGATTTATTTTTAACTATGTTTCTTAACTAAAAATTCAACTTAACTCAACTCACTTTTTTAAGAATGAGTTTTGATAGTTGTTGTCTTTTAATGCATTTGCTTATTTCATTAAGTTATAGAATTTCCTGATATAAGTTCTTATTTCCTGGTCTCAGTCAGTTTTCTTTTTCTTTTTTAAAGAATAAAAAATATTTAAAAAAAAATATTAGAAATGATTCAGAATTTCACTCAGCAAAATAATAAGAATTCAACAATGGTCATTATATTGCATATATTGTCTTTAAATTAGTTGCGCAGATTACCAGTTATATATAATCATGCAAAATTGATCAAATAAGTTATAAAAAATTGAAAAGAAGAGTGAATAATAAGTTAAGCATTAATCGCTCCTTTCAATAGACAAGCAGAAATCAGCAGTACAATTATCCAAACTATCCTGTATATATATATATATTTTTCCTTTTCTTCTTTCTTTTCTCCTTTCCCTTGTCCCAGTGTGTTCTTCTTGAACAGTTTCTTTCCCTTTTAATGTTCAGATATGTTAATTAGTCCTTAGCTGCATAATCCAGAAAAATTCCCTCTAAATATCACGTGTGTGTGTGTGTGTGTGTGTGTGTGTGTGTGTATGATTTCTCAAGATTTCTTCTCTAAAATGCTACTGTGTGAATTCCAGCTCCCTAGAACCATCACTTCAGCTCAGGGAGTTGCCCAGTTCTCCTTGGTTTCCCTCCAGTCTGCTGTGGTTTTAAACTTTTTTCAGTTCCTACATTAATCAGTCATAATATGTACATCATATTTCCTGCCTCTCATGAATTGTTTCTCTTGCCTGATGTTATTACCATGAGAGCTATTAATTTATGTATTCTCTCTATCTTTTAAGGCTTTTTTAGAAAGGTGGGTTATTTGGTTCTCTCTTCATCTTGGATGGAAACACAGGTATTATACAATATACTATTACATTAAAAATTCAGCAATGAAAGTATATGTATAGTATGATTTGTACACAATATAAGTATTTATATATGATATATATATATATATATATATAGCCAAAATATAATAATTTATATTTGCTTTCGAATGAGATTGCAGATTTTTCCTTCCTTCTATTCTCTAAAGTTTTCTATAGAGATTATATTGATTCCATAATAAAAACAAGTCATTAATGTTCTAATAGAAAGAATAGAATTAAATTAAGTACCTAGAAGTGAATGCAACTTCAAGTATTGAATTTTCCATGAAGTATAATGTAAAACTATTTTTTTCTGTTTATTTACGTTTCTATGAATGGAAGCCTGAGATTACACCTGACTTACTTTTTTGTTACAGTAGTACGCTACTATTGACTACATTAGAGTTTATGGTTAAGAAAAATGCCCAGATCTCAGGAGTTGCTTTTCAAATCAAATTTTCTATATTCATTACTTTTACATTATTCGATAAAATTTTAAGCATCTTTTGTACAAACAGTTACAATTATTTGCTAAACATAAAATCAATTAAAATCAGACAACATATTCATGTATGTAGTTGAATGAGAATCAAGTAATTACAAAATTAATTATTCCAGCTCCATATATGCTCTATAGTGGCAACTATTTTCAAGTATTTTTACTGATTCTTTAGATCTTGTCTCTGTATAAACCACTGTTGGCAGCTTAATTTCAGCTTTGTGAGACCAAACAGCTAGAGTGTGCTCTGACTTCTGATCCTGAAAGACTGCATGATTTTAGGCGAATGTGATGGAAGCTTTTTTGGGCAGAAGTTAGATAGGCCTATAAGCTATAGAAATTATAAATTTATAATTATTTCATGTTTAGCAACGGCATACTAATAAAGCTACTTACTTCCTGTTAGGAAATAGTTATCTTTCACCCCTTTTCCTCCAACTCTTCTTGCCACCTTGTATTGATGTTGGATGAAAATTTTGAAGCAGACCTGTATTGATGTTTATGTATCTTTATTATGTAATAATATTCACAATTAGGGCATTGAACACATTAAGTTTAGTAACGTTATTTTGTTGTTTCTTTAGTAGTCACTAACTGAGCCTCAAAAATCTACCTAAGGTGTTTTAATATTCCATGAGGACAGCTCCATTTATTAGCTATTTCATCTGTTTCATTGTGCAGAAAGGATCTTCTAGATTGTGGTGCTTCAATCTGGGTTGAATGATCTTTGCTTGGTGCTACTCACTGTGGATCCCTTTATCTCATTTCCAAAATTGGATGTCTCCCTTTTTGTGGTTTATTTTGTTTGATTTAGGAGAACTTCTAGTAATTTCCTTGGGGGGAAAAATACATGGGAACTTTTATTTGTTTTGAATAATCTTATGTATCAGAAAATATTTTACATTCCTAATTAATGGTTTGGCGAAGATTATACTAAGTTGAAAATCACATTCATTTCAACATTTTTAAAGAAACAGCCATATTTTCTAATTTCCAGTACTTCTAATGTGAATTTAATTTTTTTCACATTGTTGATATTTTGCAGAAATGGATTCTTGTTATAGAACCATCTCTCTGTCACGAATGTTTTGGTATTTTAAAATGATGTGCCAAACACCATTTTCACTCATTATGCAGACATTTATTATATTTTAAATCAAAACATGTCAGTGAGTTCTCTGAAATCTTGATTTCTTTGGTGGCTCTCTCTCTCTCTCTCTCTCTCCTTTTTGGAATTCATTTATGTGTGTTTTGACAGATACCTTTTTTAAAACCTTTATTTCCTTATGATAATTTTTCATCATCATTATTTTCCAACCTTGGTTTTGTGATTCTTCTAGCTTATATTTAGTTACTAAAATCTTTTTCTGGTTTCTCTGTATATATTTCTTATATCATCTTGTTTTGGTTTTATAATCTTTACTAATTTTAATATTGAGCTTTTAAAGTCAAATTATGCCCATTGCCTGATTGCTGAAGCTCTAAAACTCTAATCACTTTCACTCCCTCAAGAGTGCTTGGTACTGGAAAGATAGCAAAGTGACATAAGCACTTGCCTAGCAAATGCAAGGTCCTGAGTTCGATCCCCAGTATAATAATAATAATAATAAGAAGAAGAAGAAGAAGAAGAAGAAGAAGAAGAAGTGTGTGGGAACCTTATTTATTCCCTCCAATTAGGATTAAAACTACCATGTCCACCTCAAAGACTGTCCACCTAGTGATGGTCATCAGTAAATAACCTACATTCAGTGGGCTGTGACTTGATTCTTCAAGGATAAATGACCTAGCACACATTAAGGTAAAAAAAAGCTCTTCTCCATGGAAGTAATTTTCACTAATTTTTCCTCACATTCAAGTTAGAGTTAAAATTGAATCTCTATATGGTTCAGCTAGAGATTTTCATTACAAAAAGAGTTATTGTTTTTGAAAATGGGATTGTGGACATGTCTATACCTATTTGTAGACTTAAATCTTAATAATCGGAAAGAATTCTGACATTAAATAGGGAACTCAGAAAGAGGCAGGTAGATTTCAAGTCGTGCTTGCTTTTCCATTCCCTGGGTGGAGAAGTTTTAAAGCAAAATACCTTTGAAAGATTGTTCAGTTATATTATGTTTGGTTTTTTTTCTGTCTCTCTGTCTGTCTGTCTGTCTGTCTGTCTCTCTCTCTCTCTGTCTCTCTGGATCCCTTTTGTAAACAAACAATAAAAGGCCACATGTGTCATAAAAGCAAGAAATACAAGCTTAGGAGATTTGAAATTAGGATATAATAACAAGGTGGCACAATATATGTTCATCCTTTTTAAGATTAAATATTGAAGACCACATACTTGAGATCACTATGGGGTTCACATATCAGATAGGGCTGGTTGAAGGTGACGTTATTATAATAAGAGAATGGAATTGGTGGAACTTTTTTTTTTTTTTTTACTTTTTATTGCGTTTCAGCATCCTGAATCATCTACGTGAAAGCTACTCTCTGAATCTGGTGGAAGCGTTGGAATCATGTAGGTAGTCTCTATCTAATTAGTTGGATTATTACACTAGAATCCACAAATACTAAGTGTGGCGATACCAGTAAGTGATTAACTTTAATAACTACAAACAGTATAAATGTTTAGCACTTTCCATCTAAATTTCTGGTTTTCATTTTAAGCAGCTGAGAAGGAAAAGGATCAGAACATACCATCCCAAAACATAATACTTCAATACACTGATTATTTTTAGTTGTTGGCAAATAAAAACAATTTGTTCTGGAAAGGCTGTTGAGTTTCATTTTTTACTCAAATGTAAGGCACAAAATTTCCATCAGAAGGACACTTACTTTGTTTCATGAGAAGAGAGCACTCTTATCACTGAAAACATAGGGTTGACACTGAGATGAATCTATGTTCATTTTCTCTGCCATATTTTCCTGATTACTTTCCTCCAAAGTACCAACCTTATCCCAAACCCTTTCTGTGTTATGTTGTTAACTATCAACAATGTATCATGTTCTGTTAAAATGGTACACATATAAGCTCTCAGACTTTCTTTGTAGAGCCTTAATTTCATTTGTCTACAACCAGGTCACACAACATTTGTATGCTTTTCTGGTGTTAGGTTTTTTTGGTCAGTTTAACTCACAGGCTCAGCTACAGTACCTAAGCAGGTAAAAAATGTTTTGTCCACCACATGTACGAGAATATGTTCATTTTGCTAATAGATTGAACCATTCACTTACACACTAAAAGGATACATATTCTGTAGAAAATTATGTAATTGTTATTTTATTTTAGCAGATTTTCTATTGTAATGAGATTTCAGTAGTGATAGAATTTTATTTTATATATACATGCATACATTAATTATGGATCCTAAATATATTATCAGATTTAATATAAATTTGACTATTGCTTTTACTATTATTACATCTGGCTAACACGGAATGGTTTTTATATGCTATTTATGGCTTGGAGCACTTTATGAATTGTCTCACTGTCCACAGTAAGCCCCTCAGATGCCCATTATCACGGTTATTTTACAGCGAGGAGACTGAAGCCAAGAGAGATAACGTAATCTAACTGAGTAAATGGTGGAGCTGAGATTTTTACCCAGTTTTGATCATGCTTTTTTGTGCTTGCTATGTCAGGGAAAAATGTGATCTTGTGGCTTTCATTCCAGACTATTTGGATTGCAGAAGAATATATGGAGAAGTAAAATCTCTAACACGTCTGCAAAGAATGAGAGCGCAGGAGCAGAGGGATTTCATGCTTTTCAGGAGCAAGTCCCGTGGGCTGGCTCCCCAGTGACACGGGAAACAAGATGAGAAATTGCTTCTAAATGAGAAGAGATCAGGGCATCTGCATAGCTATGTGCATATATTTTCTTGAACAAATATATACCAGGGCTAATATATGCTGCAGGGGAAAGGCATTAGAAAATTACTGAAATGGAGCTTGGACTTCATTCTCTTGTGAAGGACAACCATTTATGGACTACTCCAATGCATCAAGGTCATCTAATTTTGTCCTCTACATTCTCTTTCCACTGAAGATCTCATGAATGAATAGGTTTGCCACAGTAAAATTTCAGTGAGTGTCGTTGCCTTAAAATGGCACCTCTGATCTGTTTTACACACTGTCATCGGGCTTGTTCTAGAACTCAGATTTGACGCTAATCTCTTACTGAGAAAACATTCACTACCAATTCCTATTCATCATTAGACTAATCTCAATATTTTAAGTTAACTTTCATCTTCTTTTGATATCTCCTGAGTTGCTTTTTATCTTTTTTTATATGTATTTAGTACAGGGTCTACAGGATCTATAGGGTTTCACTATGTAGATGGGACTCACAGTGATTCTCCTGTTGTCAGCCTCCCAAGTGCTGGGATTACAGGCCGCTATGCCAGTCTCAATCACCATCTGAGTGCCCCCAGGGGCAGGGCTGGCATGGCATGCCAGGGATCGAACCCAGCAGCTACGCTCTGCTTAAGCAAGTGCTTTAGTCCTCTGAGCTATCTGGCCAGCCCTCCCTTTTTGTCTTTTTTAATAATTAAATTTCTTGGGCCAGTGAGATAGCTCAGAGGTCTAAGTGTCTGCCTGGCAAGTGCAAGGATTCATATGCGATCCTGGGTACTGCGTGCTGTGCCAGCCCCACACCAGGCTGGCCACCGAACTAGGTGTGGTGGTGCACATCTGTAATCCCAGCAATCAGGAGGCTGAGACAGGAGGATCATTATGAGTATGAACTGCATAGCTACACCCTGAACCAAATAAATAAATAAATAAATAAATAAAATCTTGCTTTGCCCCAATGCTACTCCTATAATTACAGGACAGTGGAAGGTAGGGAAAGCTATTGTGGTACTAAAATCATCTTACATTTAAGTCAATTGTCTGTAGCCTTAGGTATTATCTGAAACAACATGTCATTGATTTTGGATTTCTTCATTTCATGAACTATGACTATACTTCTATATTTTTAGTGACACTGAGAATAGCTTTGCTCTCAGAATGACAAGAGATTTTATTAATGAAGCAAAAAGAAATGAGGTACATAATTATATATAGACAATATGCCACTGTTTTAGATTTAAGAGAATAAGTTAATAAGCTTATTGTGAATTAAAATATTGAAAAAGTAATTTTAAAACTCTAAAGTTAAAACATATCATTTAGGAATCTTTTTTAGAAAACACAGGAGGTATCATACTTTTTAAACATATACTCTAGTTTTCCTTTCAGAAGAGTAAAGATGAGAAAATGGAGAAAAATTAAAGACCCAGTGAACTCAAGTGCAGAAAGAAATACCTTCAAGACAATGATCGACATACTAGAGAATAGACTAGTTGCAAAATCTAGAAAAGAAAAGAAAATGTAGCTATTAATCTTCTGAATCTCCCCCTCTTATACAAAATTTTTCATTTTTTCTTAACGCTTCTTTTATTTTGAAATAATTTCAAATTTATGAGAAGCTGAAATAATAGTAAAAATTCATCAGATTTCTCAAATATTAATATTTTTCCACTTTAATTCTAGATGCTGATAAGACATCATTTTATTCATAAACACTTTGGAATGTATTTTCTCAGAATCATGACCTTCTTTTATTTAATATACTATAATTACCAGAAGAAAAAGCTGACATTGATAACATGATTTTTAAGGCCAGCCAAATAGCTCAGCAGATTAAAGTACCTGCAAGCAAGTTCAGGGGCTGAGGGTTCAATCCCCAGGCCTGCCGTGCCTGCCCTTCCCCTAGGGCTTGCTGAAAAGGCAACTGAGACTGGGTGTGGTGGTGTGCCCCTGTAATCCCAGCTCTTGGGAGGCTGTAAACAGGCGGATCACTGCTACTCAGATTTAGTAGTGAGACCGTGAACACCCCGTACACCCATCCCTAAAATACTAATATATATATATATATATATATATATATATATATATATCTTTTTCCCATTTTCACCTTTTATTTAGTCAAAAATGCTGGCCTCGTATTATTTATTTTCCATTTACTTATCCTCTCAACAACTTCCATTGATCCCATTCTGTCTTTTGTTATGTTGACACTTTTGAAGAGTACAGGCTGATTATTTTAATAGAATGTTCCCTTTCCCTCTTAGACTCATCCTAGTGGCTTTCACATACACTTCACAAAAACAGTTCCTCATAAAGCCATGATTATCCTTGACATAGTTATAATCTGTGTTCAGTTTTCATCTGGTGTAGCCTAACTACAACACTAGATATAGCAGATCGTCATCATTTCTAAAACTTTCTTCTTTTGGCTTTCATAATAGAACATTCTGCTAGGTTACCTTTGCTTTATTAGGTATCTGTTCTGCTGCTCCTTTATTGGCTTTTTCGGCATCCCATTTTCCTTACCTCTTAATTTTGAAATGGTCCTGACTCAGCTCCCAGGCCTATTTCCTAGACTTTGAAAATGTCTATACTTTACCACAATTTTTAACTTCAACTCGATCTTCACATTTGAACCCCAGAAGTAAGTGTCTCAGGACTTACTTACCATCCCTATTGTGCTGTCACAGTGCCAGTGTGCACTGAAGCTATTAAGCCATGAATGTGTGCTGGTCTTTACCTTCACGCTGAAGATTGTGCCCTCTTCCTGAAAAATCTCAGGTAGATGGCACCTAAGTTTCCCTAAGTTATTCCAACAAATTGATCCAGCAAAACCTTCAGTTATGACTGACTACTGCCTTTTCATGCTTCACAGGGAAGCTATCTGAATATCTTGTTTGACGAAAATATACGTAGAATCTGAGAAAATCCTCACCTTTGCTCCTAGTATGATTTTCTCTTATTTAGAGAACTCCTCTGAACTATTGTTACCAATTCTGCTATTTTCTTTATCATCTGTTCTGAGATGATAACAAGGATGTTCCTGTTTAAAGCATGAGCAAAACCATGTGCGTCTTCCTCAAGTTCTCTCTAATATCTTTCTCTGACCTTCAGAGTAAAAGCCAAATAAACTTATAAAACTACCAAATTAATTCTACTGTGATCTCAATGCACATCCTCCCTTTCATTTGTCATCTCTGTCTGTATTTGCCCTCATTGTTTCTATGCTGTCATTGTGCTCTGTGAACACTGGGTCCAGAGGTCCTTTTAATACATCAGTCTTTCTTTCATCAACAGGAAGAATAGCTGCCAAGTCTGGAATCTGTCTACCTGGCGTTTGCATGCTCTGATGTTGATAAGATTCAGAGTCATATTTTCAGACCTTGTTTAAAGGTCAGCTCAGCAGTGAAGATTTCTCTCACACATGCTTTAAACATAGACATTAACCATTGCCCACTTGTGTTTCCTGCTTTGCTTTACCCCTAGCATTTATCACCAGTGAGTGCATTGTACAACTCTGTTTATTGTAGCTCTCTTTCCCTCGGATGTAATCCCCCCCCCCTTTTTTTTAATCTCTGCTTAGTGTGGTAATCCCAGTATCTGGTGAAAACTAACTGGGATCTCATCTTTTTGAGAAGTTTCTGGATATCAAAAGAAATCACCAAAAAAGTAAAAAAGAAAACCCACAAATTGGAAAAAAAAATTAGCCAACTGTCCTTCAGACAAAAGACTTCTATCAAGAAGATATAAAGAAATAAAAAAAAAATCATCCCCCCTAAATTCAAAGACCCAATCCAAAAATGGTCATCTAGGATGAAAAAAAAATATAAATGGCAAATATATATATGAAAAAATGTTCAATATCATTGGTCATTCAAGAAATGCAAATTAAACAACACTGAAAGAATGGTTATTATCAAGAAGTCAACCAACAACAAATGTTGGCTGGGAGGAAAAAGGAGCCTTTGTCCACTGTTGGTGGGATTGTAGATTGGTAAAACCACTGTAGAAATCAGTGTGGAAATTCCTCAAAAATCTAGGATTGGAGTCCTTATTCAACCCAACTATTTACCTTCTGGTATTTTCCAAAAGAACTAAAAACATCATACCACAGCAACATATGTCCACCCATGTTTATAGCAGTGCAAGTTGTCATAGATAAATCTTGGAAACAATCCAAATGCTCATCAACTGAGGAATGGATAAAAAAAGTTCCCAATTAAGTCTACTATGATCAAGTAGACTAGTAAGTACTATGTATTTTTACAAAATGGAGTATTACTCAGTTATAAAAAAGATAAACTCAAGGGTTTTATAGGTAAATGGATACAACTAGAGACCATACTCATAGGTGAAATAAATCAGATCCACATACATAAACATTATATTGTCTCCCTAGTGTAAGAACTTGAAAGAGTTGAACAGGAAAAGACACTATTCAAAGGGTAGGAACAACTGGGATCAGGGAAAGGAGAAAAGAAAGAAGCAAGGAAGGGAAAAAAACCATATATATATATATATATATATATATATATATATATATATAACCATATATATATATATTGGGCTGGGGAGATAGCTCAGCAATCTAAGCACCTGCCTGGCAAGTACAAGGATCAGGGTTCAGGGTTCAATCTCTGGTACCACATGCCATGTGGGCTCCAGAACCCTAGGAGCTCTGTGCCAGCCCAAAGTTGGGCATGGTGGTGCACACCTGTAACCTCAGTGCTGGGGAGGCTGAGACAGGAGGATCATTATGAGTCTGAGCTGCATAGTGAGACCTTGTATCAAATAAATAAATAAACAAATATTTTAAAAATTTAAAAATATGAATATGTATATAGAGGATAGCAATATACATAATTGTACTTTTGAATAATTGTACTTTTGATTTCTGCTGATCTATTGAAAGATGTAGGTAATGCTTAAATTTTTCCTCCTTTTTAATTTTTTATAATTTTTGACCAATCTTACAGGCTTATATCTGGCAATCTGAACAACTAATTTGAAGACAACATTATGCAATATAACAATTGTTGAATTCCTAACATTTTGTTTAGTGAAATTTGCATCATTTCTAATTTTTTTTGCTACTTTTTTATTCTTTCAAAATAAAATTTTTTTAAATGCTTAGCAGTTACTTGAAAGAGTGGATGCAACACTTATATATGTTCTAAATACTTTTGGAATATATATATATATATATAATATTATATATGTCAGTTACATATATATAATGCAGTTTTGTATTCAAGAATTTTAAATTCAGCTAAAGACAATTACAGCAGTAGATTTAATAATGGCTATGACATAAAGAGCACTATGGAGAGAAATGAGTTGTATGATAATTCTGGAAAATAGAATTTTTAAGGACAGTAGAAGCACCTTGGAAAGGTCAGTGGTTTGAAACATTTTATTTTTTCATATTTAAGAACAAATTAATTGCACAATACTTAAAAATATAAAAGTGAAAATTAAAATAATTTTCTTACTATCACTCAAAAATAATCTTGAGGTTGTGAAACACTTCATGCCGGGCATTGTTTATTGCATGTACATCCAACACGCATTTCTGTAATCTTTTATTTCTATAGATTATAATGTATACCAGCTTTAAGGCATTGTTTGAAACTTAGCATTGTAGTGTCTCTTTAACTCATTATGGAACATGTAAAGTAGTGAAAAATTTATTTTACTGACCACTCAGAAAATGTAAAAAAAAAAAAAAAAAGAAATATTTAAAAATTCAAAATCCCACCCTCCAAGCTAATAACTCCCTCGAAAATTTTGATGATAATACCCATTGAAGTTTTTTATTTGTGTGCTTATAGTTTGAGGATCCCTAATTTAAAAAATCCAATGTTCTCCAAAATCCAAAACTTTTAGAGTGCCAACATGTCATAAGTAGAAACTTTCATACCATGAAATTTTGTTTCAGATATACAATTATTATAGCTATTATAAAACAATGCCTCCAGAATATGGTTATTCTATTTTTTTAATTAGTACATGTTTGCAGCACATGAAGTTAACCATCTTGGGATTGAGTACATGTACATAATACAACTTATTTCTTCATTTAATCTTCTTCCCCTTCCCTCCCATCTCCCTTTCTTTCTCCTCATCTAAGTCCCTTCTTCCTCTTTTTTTCCTGCTCCTATTATTATACTTAGCTCTAGTGCACAAGATACAATGTTTATATTCAGTAGGGGTCTTAGGTGCCTGCCCAGAGCATATCTTGTTCTAATTGCTTTCCCTTCTCCTTCTCTCCTCTCTCTTAGTTTTACAGGGTATGATTATAATGTTTATGTGAAACACAAATGAATCTTGAAATTTGGATCTCACCCTCAGGCATATCATTTTCTATATGCAAATATTTCAAAATCTCCTTGAAAAAAAAGGAAAAAGTACAATTCAAAATCTAAAACATGGGGCCAGGGAGATGGCTCAGTGGAATAAGTGCTTCCCAGGCAAGCACAAGGGCCTGAATTCAATCCCTGGTTCCGCAAAAAAAAAAAAAAAAAACAAACAAAAAAACTAAAACACTTTGTTCTCAGACATTTCTAATAAGACATACCAATAAGACATACCAAACCTATAAATAAAAGAATGGGGACTGGAAATAAATGATTTATTTTCACATTGTGTTTAAGTTTGTTTTCAAATTTTCATAGTCTCATATAATGACTACATGTTTGTACATGTTTCTTTTTATTTTCTCATCAATCCTAAAAATGGGTGAAAATTTATTAGCATTTTTTAGGTCTTTGACTGTTACATTGATCAATAACTTTCCCACAATTTGTATGTGATGATTCATAGTGTCTGTCCTAAGCTGTGTAAGATTTTGACCATTAGAGATGGAAAGAGAAGCAGTCCATGCTTAATAAAAGCATGAGCAAAGACAATGAAACATTATAATGCAGAAATATTCAGCTAAAGGAAAGCTAGCTCCCACATCGACTTTTAACTGGTGACTGATCAGATTCATAGACAAATATTGATAGCTATTTTGTTATAGTTCTCCAGAAGTGGAATGGTTTCTTACAGAAATTCAAGAACTTCTCATGCTACATTGTAAAATCACAAATTCCTATCACAAAGTGTACATGGAAAGGTCCTTGTGATCTCCAGGATGCTTCTGTGCCTTGGACATGCTGCAAGCACAAAAGCATTTATTAAATTTGTGAATTAAACTTTTATAAAAATAGAAGACATAATAAATGCTAACTTTTTGCTTTGAATTTGAATTACTGTTACAGTGTTTGTATATTTAGCAGTAATTAATGACAAACACAATGTCTTCAGACATTCCAAAAATCTTTCTTCGAATTATTATTTTAATACCATCTTTAACTTTCAAGTTATTTGCTTTCTCTCTATATTTTAATTCCAAATATTTTGAAATCAAGAATTATGTATGATTTTATTCAGCATCATTGAGTTTTATTAACAAATAGACTAATTGATAAAATTGTCACTAAAATGTACAGAAAGAATATTCAAGTAAAAGACGAGAGATCAGATAAAAAGGTTGCATAGAATCACTAACATGTTTGAATTTCTTTGACTACTTTAGGTCTCATAAAAATGAAAAGGCCACAAAATTTAGGTTTGCAGCTGCTTGTGACTCTGTTACTTTGTACCTGCGATTATAGCATTATTCTTATATCTCTAAAATAGTAATAATAATGTCTACTTGTGTGCCTGTTGTAACTATTACATGGAATATAACGTCTTTTAAATTTTTTTTTTAAGATATGTTTTTAAGTAACTGGGGAATCAAGTTAAAGTTCTTAGAAAACTCGGGCTGGGGAGATGGCTCAGTGGAATAAGTGCTTCCCTGGCAAGTGCAAGGGCCTGAGTTC
>NDGM011235159.1:12343-28176 GCA_002564305.1 Octomys mimax | reverse complement strand
ATTGAAACTGTCCTATTGCTCAATTGCGAAACTGTCTCTTTGATATTTGTTTCTCAATACAATTTAAAAAAAAAAAATCCTAGGTACCATGGACAAGATGCCTAGAGGCCATGAGCCATTTAGGGCTCTGTGAAAACACCACAGGCCTTAAAACCTTTAACGCAGCATCTCAATTTAGAAAAAAACACGTCAGTAAGTTTTGCTTCAATATCACAGATATAAGAACAACTGCTCAATTCATCAGTCATTAAGCTTTAATTACATTGCAAACAATTTCTAAGCTAGGTTTGTCTTACTTTAAAGGAATTCCCATATACACCGAGTAACTGCAAAACATTATTGCCAAGTGTCAATGAGCTCTTTATAGCCAAATAATTCAAAACTCAAAAGTATACGTAAAACCTTCCACAATTTATAACAAAGTCATCTTCAGGGTGGAGCATGGGTAGAGACTGAGACGCCTGCGATGACTTGGGATCCAAGCCACCCTGACTGCGACCCTCCCTAACCTGCTGCCCTCCAGTCAGCTATGTGAGCTGAGGACGGGAACAGGCGGAAGGAACCTGCAAGAGGCAGAGTGCATATCGAAGGAGGCCACCCTGCCCTCCAGGCCAGTAATATTTCTTGGACTTTTACCTAAAGAAAAAGTGTTACAAGAAGCTAAAATGGATAGAAATTAACATACAGTCTGAGATGACTGGACCCTCAAGGCAGTCAGCACACCTGCACGCACACATGCACACGCACACATGCACACGCACACACGCGCAGCACCAGGTGGCTGGAGGCACGCCTGAAGAAAGCCAGGCTCCAGCCCACACAGTTTCCTAAGGGAAGAGCAGTAACTTAAACGACACCGTAGGAGCACCACCTGCTCCGGTTAGGCCACACAGAGATGGGCCTCCAGGTGGCCAAGCGGCGCATCCAGACCCACCCCGAATGCCTTTGCTCTTTCCACGCGCCCTGTTGCGTGACTGTCTCCTCCCCGGGCCAACATTAACTGGGCAGCCATCCCTGTGAGTCTACAGGCTGGCTGTGACTTGGCCCACGTTGTAACTGTGCCGCACAAATGACCCCAACGCAGAGCCTCGGGGGCTACGCACGAGGGAACCCACTGGAAATCCAGGCGCTGCTCTCCTCTCCTTATTTGCAATTAAACTCTCCTAATTTCTTCCTTTGGTTCACAACTTCATCCCTCAGTGCTGGGGGACATGAACACGGCACATTTGACATCTAATGGGTTGGGATTTATATTTCTCCTATATCAAGAAACTACGCAAAGATTCAGCCACGAGACTCTCTAGCCATCTTGGCACAACAGTACAAAACTGGAAAGGGTCTGAACCGTCTAATCCTGTGTGGCTGTTTATTAAATCCACTAGGGTATTTATGAGATAGTGAGTGATAAGAGCTGCTAACCAAAAGATAGGAATATCTTTCCTCTTTTGAAAAAATGAATTCACACATAAAACCGTTTAGAAAGATGGGCATTACACTAAATCAACTAACGTGAGAAAATGAAAATATACAACAATGGTCCCAAGTGTCAAGCTCTTATTATTATTGTTGTTCTGGAGGATGTTTTTGTCCTGTTTTTTTTCCTTCAATTTTGTGGTACTGGGAAGTGAACACAGGCCCTCACCACCGAAAGACATTTTTTTAAGGTTTATTTTTGAGGCAGGACCTCAGTAAAGTCACTAGGTTGTCCCGGGTGAGCTCAGACTTGCAGGCCGCCTACCTTGCTTCCCGGACCGTGAGGATGACAGGCTGCGTCCCCACGTCCGACTCAGCTCGGCACAGAGTTCTCAGCAGCACACGTGCACATGGAAAGGGGCGCGTCTGGAAGTCCCAGGGGTGCAGCCGTCGGGGGGCTGATCAGCGTCTCCTTGCCCCTGTGTCCTTCCACCCACCATGGCTAGTGGCCCCGGACCTACATTCCCAAGCTTCTCTGACTGCATACTTGTGCTACACTCTCAGTGAAAGGCATGCACTTAGGAGAAAATGGGGTAAAGGACAACAGGTAACCTTTTAAACTTCTCAAGTTGACACAACGTATCAACCATAATACAAAGTTTCTTCTGTTCTTTTTATTAAAAGAAAAAAGAAAAAAGGCATGCACTTGAAAAAGACTGAAGAGGAGCAGCCCCGGTCCCACCCAGCATGGAAAGCTGTGGCGAAGTCACCAGTGGCGCTGCTTCGGCTGAGCCCAGGCTCTGCACATCACGACCACGGGTGGTCCTGTCACTGGGGAGGGCTCTGCACCCTGGCTTCTCAGCCTCCTCAGAGTTGTACCAGGGACCGCCCATCTTCCACCTCCACACAAACACTCACATTAGGCTAGGCCTCTGCCTACCATGCTTTCAGTGGTTCATATTTTCTACTATTAGCAAGAAAACGAAAGTCAAATGATGATCTCAAGGTATGACTGCAAATGATGTTTCTCTTCTTGTTTGCATTTTCTGTTTTTGAAATAAACACATTTATTTGTAACGGGCGAGGAAGCTCTGGAGTTATGCTAGCTCATCACCCTATTCCTTTCCCAGGCATTTAATAAACACTCAATTAGGAATATTTTTCAAACACAGTTTCAACAACCTCCGTTTTTTCATTAAGCATATTAAAAGGAAAAAAAAGATGCAAGACAAAATAAGAATGAGAAGCAACAGCTAATAGGAATGGAGTCAGGAAAAGTATTACTTCAGGCGTATTTTCTTAGCTTCACCTTCTAAATCAGTTAAGCATGAACTAAGAAGAGGCAGCCATCAATGAGAGCCGAACTAAGGAACCTATCATTCATTTGGTTATCATCACGGGTAGCCTTCACCTGTGCGATTACCTGGGCGGCCTCTCCACTGAGCGCACTACATGAATTCTTCATCCAACCTTAACAACTCTATGATGGAAACATGATTATTACTGTTTCAGTGATGAGGAAAAGAGGAGATGTAGTGGAATACCCAAGACCACACAGCTACCAAGCAGCATCAGTGGAATTTATGCCCAGACCTATCTAATTCTAAAGCCTTTCTAAGGCTCAATCTAGACTTTTCTTTATACAGATAACAGAAGCACAACTAAGTATCTTCTCTGGGCCATCAGTTATTAAAATACGTGTAGGAGTACACATCATAAAACTCCCTCCCCTAGATCAAGAAGGGGAGGCCAAGCCTCAGAGGTTGGTAGGTCAGTTTATATTACATGCTGTACGCCACTTGAGAGCCCACATCAGCACAGCCACAGTGACAGCTGACAGAAAGGAAGTCAGAATTAACATAACTGAATGTCACGGTGACAGGCATTATGCCCCCAAACAGGTCAGACTTGATTCAATATACTGCGTTTAATTGCATTAAACTTTAAAATATGCAATATCAGTATCAAGGTTTTCCTCTTAAGCTTGAAAACTAAATTCAAGTTTCTCAAGGGTAGGCTTGGGCCATGGCATCTCCACAGGCCGACTCTGAGCTGTGTGTCCCATGCCACGGGACAAGCAGGCCAGCAATCAGCAGCTGACTGGCCCAACCACAGCAGACGCCCTCCCCTACCACCCTGTACAGCACACCAGAGCCACATAAAACGTAATTCATAGCCAAGTAAGGCTAGAGGTGTTTCATAGTTTTCTTTCTTTTTTATAAAAATGATAAAATCTCAATTCAGAAAGTTATCCCAATCAAAACTCTAACAGTTGCCTAAAATCTTCACAATATAACATCTACCTGTACATCATATTACATTCCTGTTTACTTCCTTGTGGCCTATATATAAAACATAAGGTTAACACAAGTACCTTACAGATAAGTAACTTATGAGTTGAATGTAGGTGACAAGGATCAAATTGATACTGGATTGTGCAAGCAGAAATATATAATAAATTAAAAATACAGCGACTTCCACAAATACCACGACAAGCAACACAATTCTGGATGTCATACAGCAGGTTAGCTAGCCTGCTCTGAAAGCTGTTGAGTATTTTCAAATCTTCAAAATATTTAAAATAATAAAATGTAAATCAAGTCACCTAAAGGTATAATTGATTCCATTACACATGTTTTAAAGAAAATCTTCTCTTGGAAAGCAGGCCATCACAGAGACAGCTGTGGTAGCAAGGAAGAAGGCGGCAGGAAGAAGTAGCCATTAGGTCGTGGCTGGGTGAGCATGGAGCAGGCTCTGCCTTAAACGGGCAAACAAACGATGCAGAAAATCAAGTATGAAATAAAACCTCGCGTCAGCCTGACACGAAACACACTGGTTCCCACCACGGCAGCACAGGCAGTGGGGCAAGCCTGTCCGCTGCTGCTCTTCTTCAAGTATCTCATCTAGAAACAAACACAAATTTACTGTAAACAGTACTGGTCCAAACAAAACGGGGTGAAAGTGAATAAGGGAGTCAAGTGTCACCCACGCAATAAGAGGACCAAGCGGCAAAGCTGAGCCCAAACAATCTGAAGTTTAAGGGAAGTGAACACAAAGTGGGGATTTTCTCTATTGACCGAAGAATGGAAAATTGAAAAGCCATGGAAAACACTCCTAAAACTATCACTTCCTAAAGAAATTAGTTCACAAAATCTTTTGACACAGAACTTCAAAGTCAGAGTAATGTCTTCAAAAAAGAATCCATCAATTAAAAACTAAACACAACGCTTCATGTTTCTGCAATCCGCAGCAAGTAATCTCAGGTAACCTCGAGTTTTAAAAACAAGTGACAGGCAGTTGCCTGCAGCACGACCATCTGCCAACGCCAAGTTGGCTCGACACTGTGCTCCCCAATGTCACAGCAATGTTGACATTAAAACCAAAGTCGACCGAATACATTCACAACGAGCTGCAATTCATGTCTCACTGCCAGAGCTGGAACCACTGGTGCTGGACGCCTGGCTGCACCCGTCTTCCGCCAGTGGGGGCACCATGGCATGGTCGGTCACTCATGTGACACTGGACGCCCAAGCCAGTGGGAGCCCGTTAAACTCCTGCCACAGCCAGTGTCCAGCAAAGACCAGCGGGCTGATCATTTTCCCATCTCCCAGTGTGAGGAAGGCCATGCTTCAGTTTCTCTAGTAGCTGCAGTCTGGGGTGAAAGGACACAGAGGACTGTGTTGAAGGGAGGACACCTCACAAACCTACAGCTCAGCAGAGAAAACTGTGATGGACTGCATTCCAAGACTCCAGGCTCAGAAAATACATCATGTGACAGCGATACTTGTACACCCATGTCTACGGCAGCATGATGCATAAGTGCGAAATCTTGGAAGTAGCCTGTATGTCCACCAATAGATGAATGGGTAAGACAACTGTATTTATGTACAATGGAATACTACTCTGCCATGAAGAAGGATAAATCTGGGGCACTTGTAGGAAAATAGATGCACTGTGAAACCATCGTGTTAAGCGAAATAAATCAGACACACAAGCTTAAATATTACATGCTTTCTCTGTCTTAAAAACCAAAAATGTAAATAAGAGCAAAATAACAGATAATACAAAGTAGGGCAATAGGGCATTGCGAATGAGAAGGAGATCAAGAAATAGACGGAGGGGAGAGGACCGAGGAGGGATGAACAAGAACAGAGATGCACTTCAGAAGTGTGTCCAGCTCCCCACAGGAATGTGATCGGATGCACTGCAAACATGTCCTGATAAGAAGCTTAAAAATTACAATGCGTGGTAAAACACCTAGAGCAGTAACACTGCTCTCACCCATGTATCTCGAAGTACTTCCCAGGGGCCTGTTCCTGGACTTCAGAGCTGACTCTCCCTCCAGTGCGCAAGCCGCTGCTGAGGGGCTGAGAGCGAACAGGATCTCAGGAGCCGGCTGCTGCGAGACAGCTGCGGAGAGAAGCGCCCAGGGCGGCGCCAGAGATCCCTTCCCACCCTGCACCGTGCCCCGCGGCCGCCTTACTTCCCTCGCTCTCCCTTCTGATGAAGGGCTAAAATCTAATTCTCCCTCTGTGTTGCTAACGTTGCTCCTCCCTAACACTTCACCACCTCCTCTAGAGGGACAGCACGAGGTACCCTCAGGTGCTTTACTTGGCAATCATTTGCCTCAGCTGGCCCTTAGGAACCAACTCTCTCAACTTCCTTGGAGGTCCCAGCCCCATCTCTGGATGGACTGAAGACCCAGCCATCTTCTCCCACCACCCTACGTTTCACAGAACCAGGAGCACTTGAGCAGTGGCAGTACAGTAAGAATCAATAGGCCCGGGAGATGGCTCAGTGGAATACGCGCTTCCCTGGCAAGCGCAAAGGCCTGAGTTCAATCCCTGGTTCCAGGGAAAAAAAAAAAAAAAGAATCGAGTCAACGTGACTATTTCATGGTTATTTCTCTCTGGGGCTAACGTGAAAGCAGCAATTTCATATTGATAAAATTACCTTGAAGCTAACCTATTACAATTTCTGTTCATGCAGGTGTTTTAAAGCCAGGACTAGCATACATCCCACCAAGGACATACACATAAGCCTGTCTTCACAGAGTCTACGCTGTCTACAAAGTCTGTATCTATCTTTAATGTCTTAAATTTTTACCATTTAAAATGATTTTTACATCTGATTATACAAACCCAAAGCAAGCTTCACAAATGAATGTTCCCACAGAGAAGTATCAGAAGGTCATAGATCTAAAATGCTGATAAGGAATAGAGTCGGCTTACATCGGAAGTGTGCGGCTGCTGGGCCTCAGCTGTCACTGTGTGCGGGGTGTGCACAAAGCCACCAATACGAAACTGAACTTCCATTAGCAATCATACATGACAATGACAAAAACTTTAAATGCTCCAAATTAAGATCAGAGAACTAAATTTGTGAGGCACATGGAAGGAAATGCATTTAACCTTAAAACTAAATTCCAGCAATGGGGAGACAGCGTGGCAGTCTAGTGCCTGCCTGGCAAGCGTGAGGATCTGGGTTCAATCCCTGGTGCCACACGCTGTTCCAGCCCTGGAATCCTGGGCGCACCCTGGGTCCCATCAAGACCAGGCATGGTGGCACACGCCTATAAGCCCAGCACTGGGGAGGCTGAGACAGGAGGAGCACTATGGATTGAAGCTGCACAGTAAGACCCTGTACCAAATAAATGAACAAATAAAAGCTTTAAAGAAAAAAAAAAAGCTGAACTCCCAAGGTGAGAGCTCAAAGATGACCCCAACGATGATTAGGGCCTTTATGGATGATACATATAAGAGTGCACAAAAAGGTCCCTCTTCCCCACAATAATGATGCTTGGATTTTTCCTCCTCGGGATGGTAATACAGTGGCTCACCGACTTACATGGGGTGGTCAAAGTACACACAAATGTTTTAAATGACAACTAGGCAGCAAGGACGCACTGCTACTAAGCCATCTCCGAGTACTCCCCTCACCTCAGACACACTTCCTATCTCTGTCCATCTTCTGAAGCAGCTCTGGAAATCCTCTTTCCTAAGTGTCTTTAGGAAAAATGATCAAAAATATGATGAGTGATGCTAGCCAGTGCCAGCCAACGAAAAGGCAGGTCCCTGAAAGCACTGCAGCGTGCGCCCGCGTCCACTGTATCCGCCCTGCTCACCAGATCTGGCACCACGCGACATCTGGTTCTGCCCCAAAGTCAAAATGAATATGAATCACAAACAGTTTTAAACGATTCAGGACTTGGAGGCAGCCATGACGGCACAGCTGGAGATGATCTCCGAAGAGGACTTCAGCACCGCGTCGGCAAGTGGTGAGAACGACGAGACGAAGGCGCTCAGGGTGAGCAGAGGCGTCTTGGGGGGGAACGATGGTGATGTGTTTTACTGCAATATTTCTTAGTTAAACATTCACAATATTTGTGGGTCACACATCATTTGGATAGACTCCTTCACACCGGCAGAGTAGAGCTTTGGAAGCCTAACAAAAATTTAAGTATCATAACTAGAGTTCCTAAGACTTCACTAAAAATGTCTAATTGTTTTTATATGCAGAGATGACAGACAGGAAGAGGACAGACAGATGTAACTAGCCAACAAGTCCTGAAAGCCTAGCAGCAGGAACGAACCCCACTGTGCCCACAGGCAGTGCCATGACAGCAGCACCTATATAGGGAGAGTCAGCAGGCATGTGACACAAGCATTTCAACTCTACCTTGCCACAGTGATGTTCAACCAACACGCCTGGGCCCAGCCCTCGGGACGCATGGCCTGGTCGCTCCTGTCCCTCCTGTGGCAACACAAGAGTCACATGAGCCATCGCCACGTCCCAGCTCTGGCCACGCGATTAACAGGCAAATCACCTGAGTCCTAACGCCTCACCCTTGGAAGGGGAGTGAGTGGTCTCTCCTCCTTGAAATTATTCTAAGGATGCAGAGTGAGGGGAAGTACACAAAAGCACTCTGTGACATCACACAGGACACAAAGGGGACGTGTCCCTGTTTTGTCAGAGAGGACTGTGTTTCTCCAGGGAACCATGATGTTTGGAAAGCACTTAGATTTTCAGAAAAAACACCGAGTGCAAACTCTAACTAAAGTTCCTTCAACCAACAGTCAAGTGTTTTCTTAGCAGGCAGGGACCCATGAGCACTGCAGGACACACAGTCAGAATCAAAAAGAAAAACAGGACTCAGTCCCTTGCTCCAGAAACAAGACGTTTCAGTAGGGGAAAAAACAGCACACAGGCAACAGCAGCAAAGCGTGGTGGCCGGCATGTGACAACAGGGCTAAATCCCTGGTAGAGGTTTACTTCAGCATTGAGTGGAAGGCAGTGTTCTAATTTTACTTGACAAAAGTTTATGGAAAACATTGTGACAGCCGAGAGCCCATCCAAACCAAGATACGAGGTGTGAATACATCCATGTGCCTGAGGCAGAAGGGCAGGGCCTGGGACCTGCCTTACAGAGCGCTATGTATGTATGTATGTATGTGTTCATGTGTGTGTGTGTATGTATGTATAAACAAACAAACTCTTCAAATTATGGAGGGCCCACATACCCAGAAAAGTTTTCAACTCAATCCAACAGGCCCAAAACAGTGACCAGGCAAATCAAAATTCTTAACAGATAAACCACCATGGAAAATTTTGGCAGTGGTAAGAGAATATCAAAAGAAAAAAGGTCAGAGCTAATTGGGGAAAAAAAAAATTTTAATGAGATGCAAAAAATCTTAATCAGAGGTGGCCTCATTTCCTAATCTTAATTCCTTGCCCCACTTATTAATACAAACAAAAGAACACCTGAGTCAGACATAGATCTAGTTTCTGACAAGACAGGCTAGGTACAAGGTAGGACTGTCACTATCAGGTGACACACCAGGCCAGTCAAGCAGGGAGTCAGCTCCCCATCTTATGTGAATCTGAGCGACTTTGTCTGTTCCTCAGTTTCCTCATCCGTAGAATAAAACTACCTCTTCACCATGAGGTTTCCCTTTCCTCTTTGAAGCTTAAATTTGAAGAAAAAAAAAAAATCCTAGACACTCCAAGCAGATATTAGATTTCAAGACAACCGAACAGCACACTTGCAGGCCGACAAGCACCCACTGGCAGGGACCAGCTGCACCCCGCGGGGCCCTCAGCCCACTCCGGAGCCCAGCACCCTGGCGGCGCAGCAGCTCTGGGCATGCTTAGGCGGCAGCAAGCTCCACAGCACGTGCCTTGCTGCGTGCTCATCGTGAACTTTACCTGACTACGCCTACTCAGCAGGACCTGGGGCTCAGCGGGACAGAAGGGGGTAGGAAGGACTTCCGGCCCCATGGAGCGTGTGGTATCCGGGAAGACAGGCGCTGTACAAAACATCCTGACTCCGGGAAAGGTTACCCAACAGCAGCACAGGAGCCCCACCCTGCTGGGGCAGTCAGGAGCATCTACCCTGGTCCATAGGGCAGAGAGGGCCTCCGCCCTGAGGAGCCACCCCGGCTGGCTTTCTAGTCCCCAGAGTCTACAGTATGCTAAGACTTAACCGGCCATAGGTAAGCATAACGTGTTCCAGTGTTTGTTCAGATGAAAGGAGGAGATGAGGCACAGGAAAGTCAGAAGGGCGAGAAAGGGTTCCCTTAAGTCCAAGTGATGTGAGATGCGCCCTGTCTAGCAGGTAAGAGGAGAAGCGCGGTTCGCACAGTGGCAGCTGCTACCACAGCAAGCGGAAGCAGCACGGGCGATCTGAACCACCGGGACATTCTGTATCTGAGTGCAATGTGTAACTCTCTCCTGTGTCACACAGATCCCAAGTAACACTCTAGAGGGGGAAGCCGTAGTTTCCAAACCCTTGACGTGAATATGACCCTACAAAATTAGGCAAAACTTTTGTAGTTTCTCCTCTGTGTAAAACATCAAATAAGACATGAGAAAAAAAATACTACGAGTTTGATAAATAGATGCAAATTGCAAAAGATAACATAAGACATGACTCCTTGTTGAATAAGTCTTGGCAAGACCTACGTTCCAGGGGGACTGGAGTCTTTCAGATCACTATCTACAACAGATGCCTAGACCATTGTCTTAAGAACAAAAGAATAAATAAAATTTATGAATGAAGCAAAGAGAACAACGTCCCAAGAGAAGGTTGGGGAAAAAACTTCAGGATGAACAAGAATCAGGGCCATAAATGATGGCTGGAGAAAACCAGACATAAAGAATAGAGGTGAGGGGGATGTGACACATTTAAGGCAAGCTGAGGAAATACACAATGTGAATGTAATGACTAGAAATATAACCAAAAGAGGCAACAAATAAAGCTGGAAATTCTGGAGATGATCAGCCTTCTGAAATGTCAACTGAGGTGTGCAGACTTGGTGACAGCTGGCTACGGGGTCTTCAGGGTCTCGCAGGACTGGGAGGAATTCCTACTGCACGGAGGCCTGAGCCCCGTGGCCACAAGTAGTGGACAGCGCAGCATCACTAAGGAAGTTCTCTCGTGACACCCCGGAAACCACACCTGTAGCCAGAAACGTGGCTCGGCATCCGCCATGTGCCACATGCCACACCAAGCACTTTTGGTGCATATTTCCCTACACAGTCCTCAACATAACTCCAACAGGCAGGAATTTTACAGATGCATGAACTAAGTTTCAAAGAAATTGTCACTCTATTTTAGTTTACTGAGCTAAGCCACTGTGCCAGTGAGTTGTAAAGAGATTTTTTAAATTACTAGACCTTTTCATAGTCAAGTATTTGGGTGAATGATACCATCAAGAAAATAGGAGACCTCTAGACAGTGAGTTTCGGACCGTGGTTCCGAGATACAGAACGGCCAGGAAGAACTGTCAAGCACTCTGAAAAGAAAAAGTCCCAAGATCAAAGCGTGACAGGGACTAAGGCTGGGATAGAGAGGTGGCAATTAACTGAGCAGGGGGAGGGGCAGAGGTGGGAGGGCCTTAGATTACCTAATCAAACCTTCCCCTGACACACTGCAGGCTAACCTGAGAACGGGAAGGAGACCGAAAGTTTCCGCTCTCACGTCCTTTATAGACTGGCTGGAAGAAGGGAACAAAGAGCCCAGCACCACGCGCAGGGTGGGAAACACCCCTGGGGCCCACCAAACGTAGGACTTGGCAAACAGCACAGGAAGCAGAAGATGCCATACTGGGAACCAAAATAGTACACAAGTGAAGAAGCCCAAGGCTGTGACATCAACACAGCCACAGTGTGGGTGACAAGAACTTTAATAACAGCAGACACAGTGAACGGGCACAAAGCTCAGGCCTGCACACATGTAAGCCAACAGCGACCAATCTTCAGCCCTCGCGGGCCTGCAGCGGCACACAGAAATGTAAGCCTGCGTTGTCACAAGGCAGGGCAAACAAACAGGACGAGATCATGGAGGACAGAACATGAAGAAGAAACAAAGTTAGCACATCCTACTCCAGAAGTACTCTTTAGGGTGCCTGAATTCAAGTAATTATATATTCTGATACCAAAAAATAAAACCACTTCATTAAAATTAACCATAGGATAAAAGCATTGTAAGGCATATTTTTAAATGTATTTCCACAGTTGCATGTACTGAATGACAAAAATACCCTATCAAAAATATTCAAATTGTCCCTATTAATGATCCATTTTATCATGCAAGTTCTCCTTCAATGTATGCTTTAGCAATTATTCACAAAATACTAAATTAGTGATTGTTTATGTATTTGTATTTAAAAATAAAATCAAATCAGTAATCTGGAGAACACTCATAACTATTCT
Source organism: Octomys mimax (assembly GCA_002564305.1). Taxonomy (NCBI): domain Eukaryota; kingdom Metazoa; phylum Chordata; class Mammalia; order Rodentia; family Octodontidae; genus Octomys; species Octomys mimax. The sequence continues at coordinate 16,050 of NDGM011235159.1, read as the reverse complement.
AAAACCAAAACTTGCATTTCCTTTATATTGAAGTTTTACTAAATAATATATATTTGTAGAAAATATTTAACAGAACTCTCAAATCAAATTCCCTATGGAACCATCATACTAATGCTCATCAATTTAACTTGTGATTTCATTTATAGAATAAAAAATTTACTAAATCTAGACTAATGCCATATATAGCTTTAACAAGGCTATTTTAATGAGGTTTCCATATGGCAAATAACTCCTGAGAGCTTACCGTCCAGGAATTCTTAATGTAAGCAGAGAAGTTGTCTATAATTCTGGGGAAATCAGGCATCTTAAAATGAAAAGGCCTACAGATTGACTTTCCCCAGCATCACGGTGAGAAACCAAGGTTAGGGGAGGATAAACGGTTTACCCAAACTGACAGACCTGCTGCATGGCAAGCGCAAGGTCCTGTGATCAATCCCCAGTAACCCCCTCACACCCATACACACTCAAAAAAAAAAAAAATCTTGGCTCATCAAACCGACAGACCTGGACTTTAGAGAGATTAATGGACAGACTGATGGTCAGAGAGCTAGAAATGGAAGTACAGTCATTGTACATAATTTCTGCTGTTTATAAGACACTGTAAGCACTACACTTTATCCTATATGTGTGTAGACATATAATAATTAGCATGCTGAAAGATCTAAAGAATATTTCCATAAATCTATAAAAATGAGTTCTTAATGTCCATACTATCTTATAACAGTATATAGTACCTTATTAAAAACAGAAAGTTAAAAGAAACAGAATCAATACCCAAAATACAGAACTCAAATATAAGTATCGTACATGTAGTAAGAGTAACTTTAAAAAATATATATCAGGGAGAGCAGAAATAGACACTGGTTTTCACCAGCAAAGGCAACACTCCTTTGAAATAATTCCTTGAACCCTTTGAGTAAAGGGGAGTCGGTCGCGCCGATCTTCCCTCAGTGGTGTCGGGTCCTATCTCCCCAGCACAGAAGCGCTGCAATGCCTTCAGCCTCAACCAGACAGGCAGCAGCAAGACTTCCTTTCCAAAACTTGTGTTGAAAAACTTCAAGATCCACAACTCACCAAGGAGGAGGCCACACAAGGCTCTGAGGACTAGCCTTGGAGTGAGCAGGTGACAGCATGAGGACAGCGCCGTGCGGCATTCCCATCAAGGAGCTTGCTAACCCCCATCCGCTTCCAAGCTGGAGAGCTGGGTGCAGTGTAGAGGCACCCACCATTAGCGCTGACAGGCAATGCAGACACACGCTAACAAAACTAGGGAGCAAATGACAGGCACAAGACCCTTCCCCACTAAGCCTTGAGTCCAAAAGAAGAAAAGGAGAAAAAAATCTCAAAGATGAACAGCGGCAAGTGAGGGGAGGAAGGAGTGTAAAATTAAAATGCGTTTCCCACTTGTGCTAACTTCCCACAAGGACTCTAATCATTTACTGCAGACTAATATCAACAAATAAAACTTTATAAACTAACACACAATGGAAAAAATCTCAAAACATAAAACTCAGAAGAAGAGTCAACTATAATTATTTGTTTTGCTCTTGGTGGTACTAAGAACAGTCAACTGTAATACTGACCTAATACTGCATAAGAATGTTAAACTTGTTCACCAACTACTGCATTAGAGAGAGGCACAGGGCATTTTGCTTATCTGAACTGCTTTGGAATTATGATCTTTCATAAATTTATGTCTCCAGATAGTCTATTTCTGATTAACCACAACAAAAAAAAACCTACCCAACAGTCTGAGTTCTCCAAACCACAGTACTTGTCTATAACAACGAAGTTGCCACCTACTCCTCAAGCTTTCTCCTCACGCTGCCCTCCTCCCATTCCTGTGCTGGGGACCAAACCTACAGCCCCACACTCACTAGGCAAGAACTTCACACCTGAGCTAAATCCCCAGTCCTTATGTAATCCCTCTGCCCCTAGAGGATTGAACTCAGGACCCTGCACTTACCAGGCAAGCGCTTATTCTACTGAGCTATCTAAAGAAACACATTTTTAAAAACTTAAAATGAGTACAGAGAAAATACCAATATTTCCCTCCAGTCAGAAAGGATGCTTCTTCTGTTGAACTCCCCTTGTCTATATCTTTAACAGCCATCTGCATATTTCCCTGGACTACTCATTCGTGTATGTGGAGCTATGCAGATAGGTCCAGATAGAGACAAAGACAGTCAATTCCTTGTGGTTTTTAAATTAGCAGAGAACAGACAAGAGCCATATTTATACTTTTCCTCTATGCAATCAACATCTTACATTGTGTCCAATATAGTAGCTAGATCTGTAAGCAGCATAAGCATTTATTAGTCTTTCAATTAATGCTTCTTTTGTACAGCTGCTATCACAAAACATTTTAACTGGCTTCTACCCAAACTGTCATCACCTTCACTGCCCCTCACAGGATTCTCGAACTGAGCAAACTCCAATCATATTACCCTCCTAGGAGAAGTCCTTCAGTGACTCCCCACGCGCAAAGAGAGCATGTCCCTGTCATGTGGCTGACGCAAGCCCCTGTGCTTTCTCCACGCAGCCTGTGGCCCTCCCTTCCTGCAGCCTGGCTGTGGGGAACTGCGCATCGGTTCTCTTTGCCTGAACCTGTGCTGGTGTGCAAGGAAAGGTTCCATACATCACCCCTGGACCCCGACTTTGCCACCTCATTACTCATCCTCCTCAAATGCTCTCTAACACATGGCTGGTCCCTGTGCCTGAGCCACAGCGTTTCCCACACTGCAAAGGCTGGGACCCTGGAGAACAAATGCAGCTACTTTCCCTCTAACTATAAGAAGGCCCTCGATGATAACAAGATAGAAACCACTTGCGAGAACATCTGCCTAGAAGGTTGAAGCCTTCAACTTCTCATTAAGATCTGTGCACCAGCAAAGCACTAAAAGGTGGTAGAAAAGCGCACCCTACGCGAGCAGGGTCTCACCTGTAACAAGCTGCGCTCTGTTAGAGCCACCTAATCTCCTAATTGCAATGAAGATGTCCAGGAGAAAGCCTCACATAGAAGTGATGATGGTGAATATTCCTAATACCAAATGATTACAGGTTCTTTAAATATTTAATTTGTAAAGTAAAATTATCTAATTATAACATTCTCAAAGAATCTCAAAATGAGAATGCATTATACATATAGTTTTGATTTTTAAAATTTGCAAACACCAGTAAGGAGATGTTAAAAGTCAGAAAGACCAAAATTACTAGCGCTATTCCTAGTTAATACAGGACAACTTTAACCTAGTCGGTTCTTGTCTTTTCACTTTTCACTCTTCCTTGTACAAACCAAGCCCCTACTTTGGAAATAACTCACACAATAGACAAAAAGTTTCAAAGAAGGTACAGTCTTGAATTGCCAAGTAGTGGTTATTTATAACCACTGGAAATAAAACCTTTTCTGCATGTTGCATGACCCCATCCCAGCCTATGGTGGCCCAGTCCCTCCTCTCGGCCAGTGCCTCACATGCAACGCAGGTGCTGTCCCTTCCACGTCGTATCTGTCTCCCATCCATCTCTGTCTGCGTCTGTGTCCGTCTCTATCTACCTACCTACCTACCTATCTATATTTGTCCAAAGAAGGACACAGAGTAGAAATGAAATGAACATTTTTTTTTTCAATATTTCAACAGCCGGGACCGGGAAGATGGCTCAGTAGAATAAGCGCTTCCCTGGCAAGCGCAAGGGCCCGAGTTCAATCC
>NDGM011235159.1:0-12287 GCA_002564305.1 Octomys mimax | reverse complement strand
AAAAAAAAAAAAAAAAATTTCAACAGCCATACCAAATGTTAGCTTAGTTTCCCCTGGCAGAAAAATTAAGATTCTTAAGGGAAATTCTATACTTTTTGAAAAAAATATTGACTGTGTATTATCGAGTTGAGATATGGTTGATGTGTCACAAATTACACATAAGGCCACATGATCAGGTTCTTCAGGTGTGTATACCTGTGAAAAGCGCCCCAACAATCAAGGTGGTGAGCATTTCCATCATCCACAATCATTTCCCACATTTTTCCACGCCACTGAGTGACACGGTTCTCCCATCCCTCAGCATGTCTAGCAACCAGAAATCTACTCTGTTCCTCTAAAGCAGTTTGCATTTTCTATAATGTTTTTATAAACAGACTCATGTAGTATATTTCTGTGTTTGGAGATTTTGCTTTAGAATTGCTTAACCTAAACCCCAGTGAACAAGCGTTTTCAGCAGTGTATCAGGCCTCACAATGCACAGGATTCATCATGTGTGAATGTCTATGTCCTCCAGAATTCATAAATCAAAGTCCCACTGCTCAAAGCATCAGCATCAGGAGAAGAGACCCTTGGGAAAGGAGTTAGGTCACGAGGACAGTGTCCCTGCGAATGAGGGCCCGTGTGAAATGGACCCCAAGGGGGATACTCGCTCCCCCACCCTACAGCACAGCAAGAAGGCGCTGCTCATGAGCCAGGCAACAGGCCCTTCTCAGACACTGAGCCTTAGACTTCCCAGCCTCTAGAGTGACGAGGAATAGGTTTCTAGTACAAGCTACCTGGCGTAGGGTAGCTTATTACAGCAGCACAAATATACTAAGGCAGTACGATGTGGACTTCCTGAGCCATTCACCTTAGGGCTTCAAAGCCATTTATTTCCAGGACATCTGAATTCCCACTAGAGAACAGATATGTCATGGATGCAACTTCTCTCTCCTCTTCATTTTCTACAGCTGTGGAGGAGAACCTACGGCACGCGTGCCACAGTGTGCACCACAACCCTCCCTGTTACACGTAAGCCGAGTCACCCTGGCAGCCCTAGCAGCAGATAACAGCACACACAGGGCCCATGCGCATGCTCTGGGAGGCCAGCACACAGGCGACCCTAACAGACCACCCGGTGCCCCAGGCGCTGCTCTCGAGCTAATAAAGTGTTAGCCAAGTCCTGACAGATCGTCAGCGTGCACACCCGCGGCCAAGATCTCACTGACTGCACAGAAGCACACCAAATGCAAACTTTTACTTTTCAACAAAAAGTTCTTTGTTTTGGTGAAAGTTGTTATTGTGGATTTTTCTTTTAGGACAAAAGATGTTAAGGTGCGAGTTGTTTTTTTCTGAACTGAACTCTAAGTGTGCAGCATGGGGACTGGGCTACAAAAATAAGTGGATCTGGGGTTGCAGTCTGGACACTCAGTCTCTAAGAGGTTCGCCATCGATCGCTGTTTTACAGTCTAACTGGTGACAAATGGTTGGACTTAATCAAAACCCACTACACTGCTTTAAAACAAAGAATCTTTAATTAAAAATATATCACTTACTTTAAGGCTATTCAAGCTTAAGTAACATATCAACTGTTAAAAATTCTGACTACAAAGAATCCTAAACCTTACCAAATGATAAGTGTCATCTTAAAAACTAATTATATCCTCCAGTCAACAGTAGGACAAAACTATCCACCCTCAAATTTAGAAAATAAACATCTTTATGCTTCTTTGGATGGCCAAAAGACCAACAGACAAGATAAAAGCTGTCATATCAACAAAAAAGAAATATGTCCCTGGTTACCTCTTGGCATACTACCAGCAAAGACGTCCACAGCACTTGAATTTCTAATCACGAAGTTCAACACATACTAAGAAATTTCAACAAACAGAGCATTATACAGCCATATTCTTTTACTGATAGCAGATATAAATGGTGCTTTCATAAATATTTGGGAAGTATATGTTGCAGCAAGATATTCATCTTGTTTCTTTTTAGAGTCCACTGGTGGGTGAAAAATCAGGACTGTGTTCTTTGCGAATCATTACCTTAGTGAATATTAATATATAGACACTGATACAGAATCGTAAAAATTAAGAACTGGGAAAACTCCAGCAAATGTTGTGTAACACAGCTAGAATTATAGGTCCAAGTGGCTCCAAATTCCAGTCAGCAGAAGTATGCACACATGTTCACTAAAAGTTACAAACCAAATGTCCAAGGCAGCATTACTTGTAATACCAATAACTAGAAGCAGAAAAGACAGGGAACAATGCTGATAAAATATCAAAACATCATAATGAATGAAAGATGCCAGACACAAAGCAGCACATCTTGTGTGACTCCATTTATATAGTTTTTAAAAAGAAACAGGAAAACAAGTCAGTCTTAAAAGTCAGGATAGCCTCACTCCTGCTTAGATCTACTCATTCAAATTCCGAATAGAAATGTCCTCAGCAGCTCACACTAATCAGTTCACTTCCTGATTTAGAGCCCCAAAGAGGAAAAGTTGAGGCTGCCCTCCCTGCTTCCTGCTACTGTATTGGCAAGCTCTACAAACTGAAATACGAGCTAGAGGGCATGCCCAGCATGTGTGAGGTCCTGGGCCCATTCTCACCGCCAGAAAAAAACATGAAGAAGAAAGGAAGTAGACCATCCATAGATAAAGCAGTGCTCCTGCCCTCCTAAGTACAACGAATACCTCAGTGAAATCTCCTTCTCCCACGCTTGGCAGACGTGGCTCTCCCCTTAGTGGTGAGATCCAATCCAAGAACAGCAGCACCACTGGTCTGCGGCTGCCTCGTCCGAAAGGACGAGGGAAATAATTATACTGACCAGACTCAAAAGCTGTTCCTTATTCGAATGCAAGAAACCTGGATTTATTCAAGGAAGATTCCAGAGCTTTATGCGCTTACCTTGGAGCTTTAAGAGTTCTATGGCTGCATTTTTAGAAACTGATATTATTGGGAACTGGTAAACACTGAAACCTCTAGACCTTATAAGTAATCTTTGGGACAAAACCCGACACACCTCACTTAGCGTAGTCATGGTCTTTCTGCTGCTAAGCAGGGCTCGGATGTAGATTTGAACAGGCCCTCAGAACAGAGCAAAATATTTTCCCAATCTTTTTCTCCTGTAATAATAGGGGTTGAACTAAACAGACTCTACATTTGTATCTTCGATGTTTAGAACCATTTTTTGTAACTTAACTAAGATGAATCATAACAATTACTTAAGACTTTCTAATTATTTCAGGTAAAGATGTGCCACCAGGAGGAACAGTTCCTATTTAAAAAAAAAAGTACAATTCTAATCAAAAACACAGCACTATTAAAAATCATGCCAATCTCATAGAACAAAACTCTCTAAAAAGAAAATCTAAGTTTCAGAAATAAAATACTCATCTAGTGAAAACTTAATCCCTGAAATTTAAATTATATAGTATAGTTAGTATTTTTAACTCTTAGATTTAGAAAACTTCAGATTGAATACACACCCTTTGGGGAATCTTGTAAATCACTGAGTAAAACATATGGTAAACAAAATTTACCATAACTGTGCAGCAAAGTACATGAAGGGAGAAACACCGTGAGAAAAAATTGCCAGGGCCAGCCAGACAGCTCAGTGGACTAAACCCCAGCAACTGGAGTTCAATCCCTGGTGTGTCGTGTCAGCCCTGTCCCCGGAGCTGCTGAGATGCAACTGAGACTGAGTGTGGTGGTGCATGCCCTGTAATCCCAGTGCTTGGGAGGCTGAAAACAGGAGGATTACTACGAGTCAAATCTGTGTAGTGAGACCCTGCAGACCCTGTACTAAATACATATAATAAAAAATGCCTACCTACAAAAACATCTATAGGTTTGAACAGAATATAGACAACGAGCAGAAATTCCTAGTTATTCAAGAACCCATCACCTGCCTAAGAGTGTCTCAGCTAATGCTCTCACTCCCTCCACAAAACCCTTCCTTCCCCCGGACACAGCTAGCTGCTGCAGCAGAAGGCCTGTTGGCAAGCCTTTGTATCAGCCGACTTGCCAACGACAGCACTGCTGGGAATCCACCTTCAACAAAAACGCATGGGGTTTTCTCCATTTAGAGTAACAGCTGCTGCAACATTCCAGCTTCTACAGTTTTCCAAAGCAAAGGAGTTGTTTCTAATTCTTCCCTTATCTTAAAAGAGGCCAAATGTGACTTGATTCCATTCAGGTCCATGAACACCGATCTCTTCCTAATATAAAAATAAAAACTAGAAAAACAAAGAGTTTGCCCTTTCGGTCAGCAAGTAAAATGCGGAGTGACAAGGTGTGTGAAAGATGCTAACACACAATTCCTCAGGAACAACAAAGAGCCACAGAACCCCCTGGGCAGGCGGCAGGCAGCACCAGCCCCTCTTCTGCAGCTCTCTGAGTGAAATCCCAGTGGATGGAGCGCAGGGGAGACAAGGTCAGGAAGGCACCCAAGCGGGCCTGAGTGTGAGCACCGGCTTCATCTACTCTCTCGCTCTTACAGAACTGAGAAGCCGACCCTGCCCTGAAGAAGCCTACCGCCAGCGATGGAGAGGGGCGGTGTGACAAGAAAAAGAACCAAAATGGAATACACTGGTTTCAAGAAATTAAAATGGATTCAGAGTTTATCAGGTCCTAGACATGCTGGTCGCAAACCTTTAAACTGGGCTGCAGATTCAAGCTGACCTCCGGACAGCAGAGTTTCCTAAAGCATTATTAACCTCCGTTGACCTTCTGTAAACGGACCCCATTTCTGTCCACCCAGAAACTCAGATCGCACCCAACCCCGGGCCTACACTGCAGCCAACCTTTTCTCAATACTGGCCTGAAACCTTGACCAACAAGTGATGGCATTTTTGCTACACCTCACAAAATGCAGCTTACAGTTACAGACAAGTGGCCAGTTGTAAAACCCTGGCACACCTGTCCTGGAGAAGTGGGTGGACATCCTGCGTAACGCTGGCCTAAATCAACTCTCTTATCTGTTGTTCTCGTATTCGATGTGCATCGCCTTACTTTTTAGGTTGACAAGAGCTAGAAAAAAGCATAAAGGACAGACACCTAAAGCACAGAGGCCAACCAAGGCCATCACCTACCTTGGATTTTGGATACAAAAATGAGAGAACCAACAAACACAAAGGAAGTGGTACCAGCATTAAAGAGGAGGCACATCTGTATTACAAGGAGGAGCACTGACAACACAATCTGTTCCTGGGAGGTGCGTGCAGGAGGAGTGGAAAGAAAGCACGGTATACTCCAGGCACGGGACAGTGGAAGGGGAGAGAGAGTCGGAGCAGGAGAGGCAGAGAGACGCAAGCAGGTAAGTGTGCTTGAGCTGAGGATGCTGCTAAATTTGAGAGGAGTTGATAGTTGGGGGAAATTTTTGGTTTTTTCAATATGGGAGTGATAAGAGCTCATATACGTCCCTGCAGGAAACTTTAATACAATTTATGGTCTCGGGTGAAAACTTCATGGGCAAACTTCCCAGATTTGAAGAACTAATATTTAAATGGGAATTTCTAGATAAACATCTTGAAAGTATTAGAAGTGTCATATTTGAATACAATATATTTGAAAAATATGAAAATAACCTGAAAAATCAAAGAACACTTCCATAAAATTTATAATACTCTTAAACAGTAATGGAACACTTCTATGACAAACTTGAGGAAATTGCATTGAGCCAGAGAAAAATTCTGTATTTAATGAACAGATTAGTTGTATGTAAAATTAGAATAAGATTAGATTTGAACAGGTTAAGTCAGATTCTGCATCTCATTTTAGATTATAATAAATAAGACATATAAATTCTAACAAATTCTTCTTACCAAGTTTTTAAAATTCTAACAATCTAAAGAAAGCATGATGGAATACAGGACACTACTCTGTACCATTTGATGAGCCTAAGTTTGCAAATTGTGTTTCTAATTGGTTCACATACTTGCCTCACTGACTGTAAGAAAGCCAGAGCTGGCTGGGTGAGTCAGGCCTGAGTCACAGCCACAGCCCTGGCACAGCCGCAGCCTGACGCTCGCTGACAGCACGGAGCCTGAATTCAACTTGGAGAATTTGTGACACAGAGCCAAGGTCTCCAAGGATGCCAGAAACATCGTCCAGACAGGACGGTGAGGATGTCCCCAGAGTTCACTTCCTTGCACGTCCTTCCCGGCTTAGAATGTACGAGCCCAGGCCTCATTCCGAACTACAGAAATAATTCCCCACATCCGTCTGCTCTTCACCCAGCAGATCATGGAACCTCATTCGGGTCATTCCTGAAAAGGAAGGCACGGCGGAGGGCGCCTCTGCCACCGCGTCCCTAACACAGCCGGGTACGTTCCAAGGCTGTGGGGGGCGGAGGCGACTGCTCCACCACCTTACGGCCAGGCGGGGGGATGGCCCCCACACAGAATACCCTTCACGCCCAGAAAGCCCCATCACTCACCCTACAGTTCTGCTTTAACAAATAAGGCACGCCGGACACACAACATAACAATACTTAGAAATGTGAAAAACAAATACCAAAAAACATGGAGTTCCTTACATAAGACACCACCACTGAGGTACATTCCTTGCAGAGGCAGAAATTTAACGAGTGTGTGACCAGGCGGCCCCTGCACACCGAGGACCACTCCGCTTCCGCACGGAGTGTGGCAATGACTGCAGCAGCTGTAACCAGCGCGAAAGGTTGCCATCAAGCCACACTTCCATTTCTGTCTGCCAAATACCAAGATGTCATTTCCTTTCTAATGGACTCAGGTTTCCACAGCACAAGAGCAATTCTCAAGCTTCACCCCACCAGTGTCTTCTACCATGTGAAATACACAAAAAGCATCCAACAAATGGACGCTGGATGCCAAACAAGCGAGGAACTACGCTTCGGCCTGGCCTTCACCACACCGCGACGCTGCCGCAACGCTGAGGAAAGTCTGCGTGATTGTCACACCTAAGGCCTTACACCCAAAGCCCCTTCTGCTCACCCTAAGCTTTCCACAGACACCCAATATTTTCGTGAAATTCTAAGAGGCTCCGGATGAGGTTTCTATCCCCAAATGTTAGTACAATGTAAAGTTTAAAATTTAGCCCATTAACATTTCCAGTCCTGGGCTAGGGAGATAGCTCCGCAGTCCACGCACCTGCCTGGCAAGTACAAGCACCTGGGTTCGATCCCCGGTACCTCACTGAAACCAGGTGTGGTGGTGCACACCTGTAATCCCAGTGCTGGGGAGGCTGAGACAGGAGGATCACCATGAGCCTGAGCTGCATCGCGAGAAATTAAACGAGTGTGTGACCAGGCGGCCCTTGCACACCTGTACCAAATAAATAGGTAAGATTTTTTAAAAAAAATTTTTTTTAATTTCTAGTCCTTAGACTATGTTTTCCCAAACAGACAAGGATCAAGTTCATAGGCCAGCAGCCCTTACTTAATAAAAAAGAAACTGAAAACAGCAAAGTAGAATCCTGGGCTGAGGAGATAGCTGGGCAGTCTAAGGCAAGCACAGGGACCAGGGTTTGAGCCCCAGCACCACATGCTAAGCCAGCCCCACCCCCAGGTGCACTGAGCTGGCTACGGAGAACAGGCATGGTGGCACATGCCTGTAATCCCAGCACTGGGGAGGCTGAAAACAGGAGGATCACCACAAGTACCTTCTTGCTTTTAAACATCAAGACGCCAGAGCACATCTGCAATCTCCTTGACACATCAGGCTCTATCTTTCATGAAGAAGCCAGGAAAATGGACCACACGCTATCATCATTCTAAAATCCAAGTATTAAGGAGTAGTGGGAAAGGCAAGGAGAATGAAAAGGGCGAAACCAGTCCTGACGGAGAGGAGGCAAACACTGAGACGGAACTCTACCTACGCAACTTGAAGAAGTGCCTCTACCTTCCGCACTTGTGCACACACCCAGGGCAAGCCTGGCCCTGGAGGAAGACTAAGGAGGCAGAGCGCCAGGTGGGACTTCAAAGGCCAGAGGAAGAGGCTCTCAGATCAGATCTTCCGAGAAGGGAGCCTAGCAGAGAGTGGGTACGAGTGGAGACCAGTGTTTTCCAGAGCTGAAATATCTGTTCCTCACAGGAGCATAGATGTAGACAGGAAAGGGGGAGGGACAGGAGAAAGGGACAGGACGTAGGCACAGGAGGAAGGGCAAGTCTGGTGCTTAACATGATGACACAGCCTGGGGACATCATGAACATACTGAGTAAGTCAGCTGGGTCCTTCTGCAGGTGGGGTGAGCCTAGATGTTTCTGTACCACTTCACAACACTGAGCCCGTAATTTCACGTGTCCAAGTAACTATGCAGCTTTGATTACTTTAAGGACTCAGAACTACTGGGCATCTACTAAGTACCAAAAGAACAATGAAAGAGGAAGATGTTTTGTCCTTCATATAATATGACGCTTCCTTAGTTCGCTCTCAGCAAAACTGTACGTGAAGTTGCACATTTTAGCTCTGAGTAGTTTAAATAACTTGATTGCCATGTTAGATGGCTCTCTCCTAAAAGAAACAAAATCTAAGGAGGGAAAGGGTAGCTTGGGCTCCCTTTACGTGTGTTTCAATTATATATAAGCACATTCATTTCTTGGAAGGTCCCCCTCCACCAATCATCTCCTCACTTACACTTCGAGACTTAAGTCCCACTGGCTTTGCAATGGTGCCTTCTCTGAGCCTCACAAATATCACTAAATAAAATCCTTTCCTCCATCTGAATCTAGCACCAAATGAGAGACAGATGCACAAGTCAGGGAAACATCAGCCAGGTGTAGCGGTGTGCTATGTAATCCCACACGGAGAGACGCTAAAGCCAACGGTCACAGCAAGGTGCCTGGGCAACCAAGTGGAACTCGGTCTCAAAACTGAAGCACTGGGAATGTAACTCAGTAGCAAAGTGTTCTAGGCTTGATCCTGGGCACAGGGCAGCAGAAGTAAGTGGGAGGGAGAGAGAGGAGAGAAAGTTATTAAAATGTCAGCTTTTTACTCTTAGGAACTATAACTGGAGAAAGGATTTGGGCACATAGCCAAATGGACTAACACCACAGCAGACCTCATACAAGCCCTGGGCCAGCTCCCCCACTTAGGCTGAGCAGAGACTCGAAGTTTCCTTTGCTGCAGGCAGGTGGACCCGAAAGAATCACGAAGAGACTTAGAGTAAGTTACTTCCCTACTCTTCTCTTAAAGAACCAATGGAGAGGTGGAGACAAGCTGGGAACGTGATGCAAATGAACGGCCCTCCTTGGAAAACTGGGCACATTTAATTCTTAACAGTCACTAGTCTGTTTTGTTCTTACCCACTAAGGCCCTGCACTACCAGGGCCTTTCCGAGAGGAAAGAGCTCCGTGACGGCAACAGCCCCTTCCCACACCAACAAAGAGGCATCCCCCACTCAGCCACGGTCCTGGGGGTAGTAGCCCAGGACCTGCTCCTTGGGTACAGGGAGACGCTCTGAAAAGGCACAGCAAACAAAATAGTGCTAACACCATGCTGAATCTGGGCTTGAAATTCACTCTGTCCTGCAGATTCCAAACTACCCAGCCACGCTCTCCACTGCGGGTCACTACGGCTTCTCCCCCGACACAGATCAGAATGCCAAGGTGCATGTAACACTGAAGGGAGAGGATGCAAATTCAAATAACAAGTAAGACCAAAAGAGTCTTAGTTTTCTAGTACTATAGTGAAGTTCAAAAACTGGCTGGGGAGATCACTCAGTGGTCTAAGCGCCTGCCTGTCAAGTGCAAGGACCTGGATCCAATCCCCAGTGCCACGTGCCGTGATGGCCCTGAGCTGAACCAGCCACCAGAACCTGGTGTGGTAGCACACGCCTCTAATCCCAGCACTGGGGAGGCTGAGATAGGAGGATCACTGAGTCTGAGCTGTTTAGTGAGACCCTGTACCAAATAAACAAACAAGTTAGCCCAAAAATTAAATCCCCCTTGCAAGTTAAAGTTCAAAAGTTGCTAAATTTCAAAGACATTAGATTCTAGATCCAAATTATTTGCCACTCTATACAAAATCTGTCTACACAAAATCTGGACCACTATGCCCAGGGTTCCTGGGCTGGCATGGCGTGAGGTACTGGAGATCGAACCTGGGTCCTTGCACTTGCCAGGCAGGCACTTAGACCACCAAGCTATCTCCCCAGCCCCTGTTCTGTTTTGTTAAAACAACACCAAACTCTAATGTACAGTTCTTTCAGGCCATCAGACAGAGACTCAGCTTCATCTGAGACTCTGACAGGCTCTACCTTCAAAGAGCCCCTCACACCACCAAATGTAACCCCAGTACATACCTGGTGTAATCCATGCCCTTGTCACTGCTTCAGTGGGCTGGGAGGAACAGAAACTTCAGGGCTTTTAAAGATGGCCACAGGGAACCGCTAAAATAAAGAAGAGCTGGCCAGCTATAACTGGGGACAGAACGCAGAGCACAGCCTTCCAGGCCGCAGCGCTGAAAGACCACCTGTAACACTATCACAATTTTCCAAAGCTGAACATCCCATCAGGAGACAAGGGGCTACCAAGGGACGTGGGAACTACACATGGCACAGACGACGAAATGTTACTCAGCCTTACCAAGGAAAGACATTCTGATACAGGCAAGCACGGAGGAAAACGCACCTAATGGCAGGATCGCTGTACACTTACAACTGGTTAGATGCTAAGTTTATGTGTATTGTAGCAAAATTTAAAAAATAATTTCTTAAAAATTCAACTAGATTAAAAGAAATCTCCAAAGAGAAGCTTAATTTTGGACCTAAGCATTTGTTTATTGGAGAGAAAAGTCTAACGTATGTCCTCCCTCCTGAAGTGGCAGGAGAGACGCCACCTTCGTCCAAGGCTTAGAAACGTGTCCTGGAGGAGGCCCGGCCACCCCAGGCCCGGGGCAGGAAACCGCCTTCTGCAGCTTTCACCTTCCACCTCACTTAGCCCCTCTCCTCCTGGGAACCCCAAGGGTGAGGCGCTCAAAGGTGGGATGGACTGCAGACACTGGCTGGCACGCACATCGCCACACTCTTTGCATAATCTGGGAAATTGTTAGTCTTGGGCCACAACATCTGCTGCAACTTCCTTCTGCCGCGTGATTGCTGTGAAAACTGCCCCTGGAAGGCACTCATCTGAGGTCTCTCGGTTCTTCAAAGCAAGCGAGCGTCGGCAGAGGTCGGAATGGCCTTACCTGAACCTGAGGATCACAGCCCCGGAGTTCTGTGCAGACCTGCCCCACAGCGAGGGCACCTCAAAACCTCAGCATTCCTGGGAGTCTTAATGTGCGGGAGCTGGAATGTTTTAAGCTAGAAGTAGGGCACATCTCTGGTGTTTAACTTCTCCCCTGACCCCATTTTCTTTGGAGTCTGAAGGCTTCTCCTTCCTCTTCTATTTTAGAGCTAACATTATTGGGGAAACATCATGAAACACTTCCTGCTGCTTTCTCTTCAACACCCTGCACCAGAAATTTGCTTTTCTAACATATCCCTCAATGTTTTATTATATAAAACCTCCCATACTACAGAAAACTGAAAAGTTCTGAATATGACCTCCAAAATACTCACTGTCACACAAATCTTGACACTTTCACTTGCTGGGTTTGCTGATGCCAGTCAGGAAGTGACTCCTCCCAACAGTAACTGGCCGGGCTCCCCTAGAAGTGCCTCCTCTTTTTTGTCCTCTCACAGAGTTATTCCTACCTCCATAGAAAGCCTGGGACTGTGCCTTAAGGGGACAGGTGATGCCTGCCTGCCCAATCACAGGAACTCTATACCACTGAAACTTACTTCAACTTACTAGTAGTATAGGCTGATATTTCTGGAATTTTCCAAGAAGGTGCATATTTTCTGTAAGGTACTACCACCCCAGGGCCACCGCCACTACCAAGTGAGGATGCTAAGTGTTTTACCTGTATTGGAAGAACTCTGGCCAGGGAAGAGATTTAGCTGCACTTGGACCTCTCCTAGTAAAAATCTTCACAGAGCACATAAAAGGCAAAGCCATACCCAGCTCTGAGCCCCACAAATCAGGTTTCCAGCCAGTCTTACTTCAAGCTCTTGCCGAGTCACAGAAGGGACACGTCACAGGATGTTCTGGACCTGGTGGAAATGTGTTCGCTCTTATTGCCAGATTTCTTCCACTACAACTCTTTGGGCCATCATCTTTTCTAATTAGCAATCATTCCAATGAATCTCCTTTCCTTTAAAATACCTTTACCCTGCCTCAAGGTCCCATTCTTTCTCCTTCATACCTGCCATAAAATGTGAATCTTTCTTCTAGCCTAGTCTTTCTCTGCTACTGCTCCTTTTTTTTTTTTTTTTTTTTTT
>NDGM011235156.1:4097-17328 GCA_002564305.1 Octomys mimax | reverse complement strand
AAAAAAAAAAAAAAAAAGAATGCAGAGGCCAATACAGATGCAAACAACGACCAGCAGTGGTGAGAAGCAAGGTTTGAGACCTCACACAGGAAAATATAAAAACTATAAAACAGTAAAAGTACACCAGCAAATCAGCCAGGGACTAGTTTATGTAAATGCCAGTAACCCTGTATATTTTAGAGATATCACCATCTTGCATGCTGTACCATATTGTAATTTAAGATTTTTGGGGGGTATACTGGTGCATGCTTATAAGGCCAGCATTTGGGAGGCTGGCTCAGGGTTGCCATAAACTCAAGGCCAGCCTGGGCTCCCTAGTGCATTTGAGGCCAGCCTTACTGCACTACATAGCAATATATTTATTGTCTCCAAAAGAGTAAGATCATTTCAATGAGCTCATGATGTGTGTATGTGTGTGCATATATATCATACTAATACTTGCAATAGTCATAGCAGCAGCTAACATTTCCTAAGCAGTAGTCTACACAAGACAGTGGTTAAGTACATTATTATATGTTAACTCATTTAATCCTTACAATAATCCCATGGGTAAATACTAATGTCTCTATTATAGGGAAAGAACTGAGGTATGGAAGGTTAACCTGCCCAACTGATGAGTGGAAAGTCAGGTTTTGAATCTAAGTTGTTGGGCTTCAAGAGCAATGTCCTTCTCATCATGCTCTAATGCTTCAAAAGGTTTTACTGATTTATTATAGAGTCTGGTGGGGGAAAAAGAAAAAGAGGATTATTGAGAAAGTAAAAGATTGCATATAGTAGGCTCTGGACTCTGCTACAAAGGAGAATAAGATTGAGTCATTTGCAGGAAAATAATGAACTTTGAGACAATGTTAAATGAAAGAAGTCAGACATACAAGCTTAAATGTCACAAAACCAAAGTATAAAGAAATTAAAAAGCAAAACAAAATAGCTAATGGGAAACAAAGAGTCACATATTTTGCAGATGGAAAGGTGAACAAGAGAGGGAGCGAGGGAGAGGGGAGAGAAGGGGCTTAAGAGTTGAAGTGCACTGTGTACACATGTGCAGCCAGCTCCTCGCAACCGTTAGGCACCACAAACATACTAATAAAAATAAAAATTTTAAAAATAGGTTTTAGAAAGATTTTCATCCAGACTAATCTGAGAAATTTGAGAGTACATTGAAGCAAACAATGGAAGGGAAGAGCAGTTGTAGGGAGTTGCAGTAGATGTAGCTGTTTTAGATAATGTAGTCAGCAAAGGTTCCTCAGAGGAGGCAAGAGAGGAGATAGATGAGAATGTGCAGAGCGCGCTACACAGAGCAGTGGAAGGAGAGCGTTCCTGAAGGAGCACCCCATGTGTGAAGGCCACAGGGAGGAACAGCCCCGTGTGACGTGAAGAGCACCAAGATGCCAGTGAGACAAGTGGTAGTGCACTGATGCAGAGAAGGTAGGAGAGAGAGATGGGTCAGGATAAGAAGGGGGGCAGCTGACTTAAAGTCTATGAAGTCCAAAATCTGAGCTTCCTCAAGGACAGTTTCATTAGTTTTTTTTTTCTTATTTCTTTGCATGCTTTTTCCATTGTTGAAAATTGGCTATCTTGACTATTATACTTCGTTAACTCTGGAAGTCAGAGCTTCTCCCCTACCACAGAATTTACTGTGTTTATCATGTTTAATGACTTTTCTGAGCAGTATCTTTAAAAATTGTATTGACCACTGTGTGCCACACTGAAGCCTTTGTTCCAGAGGCTGAACCTGGTCAACTGATGAGTTGATAGATATTTCCTTAAACATCTCAAGCAAAGAAATAAAGCATCATTTCTTTCAGTTTTCACAGATTGGCTTAGAATGGATCACTTCTCAAGGCTTAGCTGGGTAATTTACAGCTCTACCATAGCCTTCACTTTCTTCTTGCCCAGGACCTAGAAGTCAGTGAGAGTTGGAAGCCTAAGGCCTTTTCAGGTCTTTTCCAGGCCATCATGCATCCTGTACATAGGAGCTTTTCAAGCCCTTCTGCCCACATGGAGCTCCTTCTCCAGCCTCTTCCTTCCCTTGCTTTACAATCTATCTACTACTTGCCCCATCTGTTAATCTTTCTCCCAGGGGAGGCAGCTAATATAGTCACCTTTATATACTTTAGACAAATTCTGCCTGACAAGCCACTTGGTCCTAAGAAAACTCTGAAACTAGGCAAATTGAACTAAGGTAAATGTGAGCCAGTCCCTCAGGCAGCTACTAGACAAGTCAAAACACACAAGCACAGTGTTTTTTGTTTTGCTTTTTTATATATACAAGATCTTTATTGTTCCTTCTTGCACAGCCAAGCCACACCAGGACTGTGGGCTGCTGTCTTCATGGCTCTTGCCAAGCTAGAAATTCGGGAATAGTAAGCAGCTGGCTAAATGAAAATGCCGTAATGCTCTTTCACCAGAAGTCACTCTTTATTCAACACTCCTTTGACTGTCATAAATTGTTTAAATTAGGTTCTAGAGTCTTACAGAGTTGATTTTCACATGTATATGAGCTTAACCACTACTTCAGTGGGAGGACAGAATTCAGGACTACGTATCCTACTTCACTGTTCTTGGTGATGACTGTCCTTCAATTTCTGATTAATGGTTGAAAAAGGCTGCCCTGACTACTGTGTAAAATAAAGATGTCTCTAGGATGTGGACTCCAAGAGAACAAGAAACTTCTTAGTTTTTGATAACTAATATACTCTGCACCTGAAATCATGTATGGCATAGTCTGTGCTCAGTTAACAGTTTTGAGTCAAATTGAGGGAATGAACATAGAAAAATACAAAGGGATATGAATAGAACAAATATTTTTCCCTAGACTTACAGGCAAAATGCACATAAATCTGGTGGAGAATGAAGTATAAGTGATTTTTAAAATCATAATTTGTTATTTATTTCTTAAAAGAGAGGAAAAATAAGTGCTAGAGAAATTTGGGTAGAGAAGTTTCAAGACTCTGGAACTGTGATTGTTGACTGGGGGGTCATTCCACCCCAACACACACACATACACACACACACACACACACACACACACACACAAACACACACACTTGGCAATATCTGAAGACTTGTCACAATCCAGAGAAGGTGAGGTGTGCCTAACTGTCCTACAGTACATAAGATACTATACTATATTCAAAAGACTGTTGGAAGAAACAATTAAGATTTATCATCCCAAATAATCTTGTAGTATAAAGTGGACAAATGCCAATGTATCATGCCATCTATATTAATTATTATTATTATTTTAATGTATTTGATACAGGGTCTCATTATGCAACTGGTATTCTTAGTGACCCTCCTGTTTTCGGCCTCCCCAGTGCTGGGATTACAGGCATGTACCTCTGTACCTGGTCTCTGTGGCTGGCTCCACACCCCTGGGGGCGGGGCCAGCAAGGCAGGTGGCACCAGCCCTCGAACTGGTCCCCGCACTTGCAGAAACAGGCCCACCGAGCTGTCTTGCCAGCCCTCATCTGTAGTAATCATAAATAAGTAAAATAATCTCATGCCCCAAATCCTCCTGAAGGATAAACTCAGACATAAATTGTAAACTTTATTAAAATTTTATTTCAAGCATGATATTTCGATTGATAAAATGTTAATTCTGAAAGAATAGCAAGAATATCATAAGTCTGAAGTTTTGAATCAGAAACATAATGAAAAAGCTAGAAAATAATTTATTCACTGTCCTAATCTGTACTTAAACTGACTTGTTGGTTATACATGGAATAAGAATAAACAGAGGAAATGATTATTTCAACAAATGAATTAAATAAACTGTACAAAGTAATCATAGATGAAAGAATATAACAGTTTGCTTTCAATTGGCATGAAGTTGAAGTGGATCAGATGTAGGAGTTATAGAGACGGGGGAAAGAAAGGGAAAATATTTAATAAGTGCAAAGCATGTTAATGTTAGGATATTTTCTGAGTCATATTTACTATTTATAGCTCATCTGTTCAAGATTTATTTTTGTTAACAGTGCTTACCATTCTGAGCTTTGTCAAAGACCTATGAAATCATCTCTTTGTTCATGAATATATAGCCAATTAATATGTTAGAGTTGTTTTCATAGATGAAGGCAAGGATCTTATAGCAATTACTCATGGCAGATTTGTAGAACTTTGAGGTCATGCCGGACGTGTGTCCTCACCATCCTAATGCTTGTTGAAAGCATGCTCTTGGATGGCAACTACGTGAAAGAAGTTTGACCCTTGAAAGGCTGAAGTGATGAAAGGCCAAGGAAAGGATTTTGAGAAACCTGGCCAAGAACATGACAACCTCTAAGATCAAAGGAATGTTCCGGGTGGTATGCATCCTAGCATGCTAACAGATTCTTCACCACTTCCTAGGCCTCCTGCTTGTGTTTGCCAGGATTTGACTTTGTCCTTCTTCAACAAAGACTGTGCAGGCTTTTTTGGGAGCTGTAAGCCCTTGTTGAAGTATACTCTTAGCTAATTCAAGCCAAAAAGAATTTTTCCGTAGGTTTATGCTCATACTAGGTGTGGTACTCTCCCTTCTGAGAGCACAAAGTAGCTACAGTTATTGAGCATCTCAAGTGTGCTGGTCATTAAACCAGTGTACTTTAACTAACTCATTTGTGCTTCAGTGCAACCTAGTGACTTCAGTATTATTTATCTTCATTTTCAGAAAGGAAAATATGGGTAAAGAGAAGTTGATGATTTGCCCAAAGCCACATAGAATGCAAATTTATGTCTGTATGACTGCAATGATCATTTACTCTTATTGAAATTTGGTTATTGAGTCTCTTGTGTTTATTTTAATTAATTAATTATTCATAGATAATTATGTACATTTATACTTTAAGCTTTTATAAATGCTCGAATTTACATCAATAGTATGTATTGAGTATTTTGCTTGTAGATGCTTCAGATAATATACAGTAGGAAATGTGGGCTTTGCTTCAGATAACTTATAACCTAGCAGTTTGTGCAGCAACTAGACTTCAGAACATGGGAAAATATAGTCAAAGGTTAAAGTGTGATTAACTGCAGGTAGTCTTAGTATATGCATCTGTTTTTGTGGTTCATTAATTCATTCATTTAAACATTGCTTATTAAAAGTGCCTTGTTCTAAGGAGTTTGTATGCTAGCAGATCCTTAATATTTGTAGAAGATGGCATAATAATAAATATGGTAATGTGTTTATTTCTAACTAGCTTAACCTGCTTGTTGAGATTAAGGTAACCACTGCACTGGCTTAATAGGTGAAGTAAAAATATTTTTAAGTAACAATATAGGTGTTTTATATAATAGCAGTATACTTTGAGGCTTGTAAGTATATAGTATATACTTACATTTCCTTAAGATATCAAAATATGCCTGTATTTATTATTTTTCTCTCACAGTTTTTCTTTTACATGTCAACATGTTTATTTTAGAAAACTTTTTTGTTATTTGCTTAATCAGTAATTAGCAGAAGAGGGCTAGGGAGACCGCTCAATGGCATAAGCACCTGCCTGGCATGCGCAAGGTCCTGAGTTCAATCCCCAATACTGGAAAAAAAAAATAGCAAAAGAAGTACGATGAGGCAGCAGAGGGGAAAATTTGAGAATGAAGGAAGGGTTCTCACAGGGAGACTCAGTGAGAGACTGGAGCAAGGACGAGGCCTGCAGAAGCACAGCCTTTGCACTGTCCTCCTGCATGCATGGAGGCCTGCGGCTGATGGCTGCGCTGTCATCACGATACATAGCAGCTCTCAGTGCCAGTCTAATCTGGTTCTAAAATTTAGTTTCTAAAAATCAGAGCACCTTTCAGTTGGAAAAGAATCTTACGATGGAAAGTACTTCATATATAGTTTTTTGCAGGTCACAAATTTGTCTGTGTTTACTGCAGACACAGTGTTAGAAGGTATTTCCACGCCTTAGAAAGAGGCAGGAGTGTGAAAGCCTAGAGCACAGTAAAGGCCGGTCCTCTAGGGCTTTCCTGTACTTGTTCTGCAAGTACTTAATAAATACTTACCATACTCTTACCATACTGTGAGCACTATACCTACCCTGGGGATAGAGATAAATCAAAAATAGTTCCTGCAGCCAAAGAATTTAGTCTGTTAAGAAAGAGAGAAATAGAAACTGGTTAAAGGGGCCAGGGAGATGGCTCAGTGGAATTAGTGCTTCCCTGACAAGCCGAAGGGCCTGAGTTCAATCCTCGGTTCCACCAAGAAAAAAAAAAAAAACTGATTAAAGGACAGTAAGATAAAGGCAAGAAAACAACATGTATTAAGTGCTAACTTTGGATCAAGTATTTTGCTATAGTACATAAATCATCTTATTTAATCATCACCATCTCATTGCTGTTGTCACTAGATGAAAGGAAGTCTATCCTTAACCCTTCCAGGGTCCCACAGCAGAAGTACAAATGAGATCTACTTATCATAAGTCTAAATACTTAAAAATTACAAATCAGACTACTAAACAGTTTACTGTATTTTCTTACCTTGGTAAATATACCTTCATTATAATCTGGAAGATTAGGTTCAAATTCAGAATTCTGAAACTTTTCAGAAGTCCCTGGTCTGTAGCATCTCCAGCCCTTCTCATCTCCACAGTCTTTGTGTTTCCACAGATAGCCTTGTTGGCTACCTCTGCATTGTCAGGACAGTGGCCCCAGCAAAGAAAACATGCAAGCCCCAGAAGCTGGCTTCAGTGTCTTTGGACTGTGAATTGCAGAGTGCTGGGTCCTGGGGTGTGATCTGCAAGTGAACATGGGCTGTGGGAGAGAGGAGTACAAGCAGAGGAGGGCCAGAGCAGGGACATCAGCCCTAGCTGATCGTCCTTAGTCTAAGAGCAGTTTTAGATGAGGAAGCAAGTTGACCTCCCTAAACCTCTACGGACAGAAAGTGGGAGGACCAGAATGGTGCAGCATTTTCTAGATCTGCAGAGGAGTCCCTTCATCGGGGCAAGAGCTGATGGCAGAGTACTCCTTAATGAGTTGCTGGGATGATGGTTAGAGGACAGTAAGGGAGATCTTTCCAGAAGAAGTATGATTTACACTCTTAAAGGAGTGGGCCATGAATAGGGCTGGAGATGGGGAGACTCTGTTCTATGCACAGAGTCTGAAAAAATGGTAGTCAACTTGGGAGGAGAGCATTGTATTTGTGATACAGAGAAAAGAATGAAGAATGAAGATGCTGACATTAGACTGAAGAGTTAAGTACTTACTGTCCTACAAGGACCAGAAAAGGAACAAAATATACTTAGGCATCAGGACTGAGGGAGAATTAGAAAAATATTTCAAAGTTTTCTTTGCTAAATGACAAAGGAGGCAGTGAGTCCTTCAAAGACACAGTAACAGAAGAAGGCTTTGGATGCTGGGCTTGTTAGCTTGGATTATAGATTAATGGTGAGAATGCTGGTGGGAGGAGAAGGAAAACAAATGTGACAGAATCTTCAGACATAGCTGTATCTAGGGGCGGACAGAGAAATAATTAGCCAAAACAGCAAAGACAAAACCAAAACCAAACAGCAGAAGCTTCTGGGATACAAGGAAGCTGATCTGCATAGACTCATCAGTGTTGTGGTGGAGTCAAGTTTGACAAGGACATTTCAGTTGCTAGTAGGCCATTAACTACAACACATGCCAAGAGGAGACCCCTGGATTTATTGACCAGAAGTTAGGGCCAAAGGGATAAAAATCAGTTTGCAAGTGTTTGAGGGTTACGAGGAAGTAAAGATAGTAAATATATAATTTTTTAAAATAAAGTTTGACTTTGAAGGTAAGAAAGAGATTACAATGGACTTTTGATGATGATATGTGAGTGTCTTTGTTACTTTTCTCACTGATGAGACAAAATTCCCAATACTCACAAGTTTAAAAAGGAAAGTTTTATTTAGTTCACAATTTTTAGAAGTTTTAGGCAATGATCAGCTGGCTTCAAGGCAGGGTGGCATCACAGACGAGAAACAGACCATGGTGGCCTGAAGGCAGCAAAGCAACAGGTCCAACCTCAGCTCCTTCTGTTCAGGCTGCTCATGACAGGTGGCACCCACACCGTAGTCCTATGCCCTTGGTCCTAGCATGGCACCATGAATCAGTTCTAGTGTCAGTCACCCTAGACCCAGCCACCTCTGAAAAAGCACCTCTTACCAGATATGCACTCACCTGTTTTATCATGATTTTTCTTTCTACAATAAAAGGTCAGCCCCAGTCCTCATAATAATAACACATAGTAGAGATTCAGTACATATTTGTTGAATGATGTATATGGGGTAATTGGTTCAAGAGGATTCCAAAGGAGAGATTACAAACTTGTTTTCTAAACCAGCATGATGGTAAATATTTTAAGTTTTCGGTCACAAACAGCATCTGTTCCATATTACTTGTTGTTTTTCCAAATAATCTTTAAAACTATAAAAGTTGTTCTTACCTCACAGGACACAGCTTAGTTGCCAATACCTATGAACATTAAGGCACTAAGATTCATGCCATAGGTGAAGATGTTATCTCTAAAAAAGCAAAGGATATTTCCCTCTCGAGGATTAAGAGTGAGGGAAAAAATGAAATATATAGTGAGTTTGCATCAGTGTCATCCTCTTCCTAATATGAGCGAAGTACAGAGTAAAGTGTTAAGCATTTGAAAAGTAGGAACATTTTGAAAGAATATGGTGGATAATCAGAAAAATGAACCAAAAAATTGGTATGCCAAAGTGTTCAGCCAGAGTTGCATGATTTAAATCCATGCAGTGTGCTGTCAGACTGGGCAAAAATGGGAAAGGGAAGTCCTGGGAGTTGTAGCCTGCAACACTTAAAAGTGATCTGCACAATTTCTAAAGCTGATTCAGAATGATAACTGCATTTCTGCATACTATTTTTCTATAAAATTAATTCTAGAATCAACAGTGTGAAAGTTAATACCAACAGTCAGCATTTATTACAGACCAAAGTGACTAAGCTACAGCTATTATCTCTATTTTACTATGTCATTTCTAGCATTATCTCTGATTTACAGATAAGGAAATTGAAGCTTAGGGAAATTAAGAAACTTACCCAAAGGTGCACAAAACTTTTGAGTGACAAAACCAGATGAAGCCAAGCAAGCCTGGCTGGCACCCACTCATGCTCTTCATTTATTGCACTAGGGTACTGATTAATGAGCTGATAGCAACATGAAAGGAGGTTTCTAGTGACAATTACTATCCTTGCCCTGTCTTGTTCAGCACTTTTATATTGCTCCAGATGAGAACATCGATAGTGTGCATATCAAATTTTCCAGGATTGTGGAACCAAGAAGAAGGAACGCATTAGATAACAGAATGAGAACTCAGAACTATCTCCAATTGGAATGGCTCACCAAATAAGACATGTGACAGAGATAAGAATATAATCCTCTACTTCGGTCCAGAAACAACTGCTTAAATGCCCTATCTTAGCTGTAGAGTATGTAGGAGGAAAACTACTTTGAGATTTTAGTCATCTACTTTAAAGACTGGTGCACTGTAGCTTGTCTAGGGCAAAATAAAACAGGGAAGCAGTTTAAGCCCACTCTATCTGTGGAACAATTAAAGAAACTCTTGACCTGAGCAAAAACTTCTCATGGTGAATGAGCTGGGAGAGAACAAATGTTTCTGATTCTTTTTTTTATTGTTGTTGTTAAATTAGACTTTTTCTTTGTGATGTGTGTGGTCACACCTAGGAATAAGAAATAGGCATTGCAGGAAACCAGTATTTGACTCAGAGTAAGAGTAAGTCTCTTCAGGTTAAACCTTGTCAGCATCATGTTGTTGCACTAGGAATTAATTCATCCTCTACCTTGGGATGTGTTTTCAGCAGAAAGTCAGCTATCATTCTTAGAACTTGCTCTAGATGATGACCCACCAGCCCCACAGCTTTCCCTCTGAATACGCTGGATGAATAAAGCATTTCTGCACTATATTTCACAACAAGACCTCTCAGCTCTCTCTTGTATTGTTTGCAGCCTGATTTAGTGCCCCGTTAGGTACACAGCACTATTTATTGGAGAAATTCTGTTTTGAACCTAGGCTGTGCATTTTCACTTAGAATGTGACAAGATGTTTAGCACAGTAAGTTAAGCTTTGGTATTGCTTGGAAAAGGATGTTTACTTTACTTGTGTATAGTTCTTGCCAGAGATTACAGTATTGACTTTGTGCCATATTTCTGCCAGTACTACTTCTGGCCCACACCCATTATGTAATTTTTAGTAGGTTCATTAAACATCCACGGTGTTTCTCTAAAGTGTTTTTTCAAAGAAGTGCCTTGAGAAGCTCACTAATCTGTTAGCAGATTGGATTCTAATAAACAGAATGAACTTGTTTCAGAAGGGACACTATCTATGGACTTTTTGTGATATTTTCATCATTAGTTCTTAAATTTGAGTCTATGATATGCCTTGTCAGATGTGTGAGTATGTATGTATACACATTCAGTTATTAATTGTGTTATACTATTAATGGTAAATTTAATTGAATATACATTTGAACTTCTAGTTTGCTTTTCTAAAGGTATATAAAAACCTATCAAAAAAAACCCCATCAGTTATGATCCCTAAGTCTTTCTGATATTCATGAACAAAGTTGAAGTGAAAAATAGACAATAGCCATTGCCATCCATAATTTACCTTACAAGCAGAAGCATGCTACTTACTGAAAAGAAACTTTTTTTAATCTTCTAGGTGTAATCCCTTTTCATGGATTTTCAATGTATGGTAAGTTGTGCTTTAAAGTATTTTTTATTATACTTTATGAAATTCGAACCAAGAAAAACTAAATATCATATTGCCCCACACTTAACACATTATCATAAATATTTTAAAGCATTGAGTTTAGAATGTGTTCAAATGCCCAATTAAAATATTGAATATGGAGGCTGGGGAGATGGCTCAGTAAAATAAGTGCTTGCCTGGCAAGCGCAACAGCCTGAGTTCAATTCCTGGTTCTGCAAAAAAAAAAAAGAATATGAAGGGTCACCTTGAGAGCTTGGAAAGCCTTTTGATCTTCATACTAGCGCTGGATGAAAAAATAATAATAATAACCTTTGGGACAAGGAGACAGCTCAGCAGCATAAACACCTGCCTGGTATTCACAAGGTTCTGAGTTTGATCCCCAGTACCTTTAAAAAAAAAAAAAAGATGTCTTTAAATCTAACAATTCTTTGTTCAAAATCTGTCATCAAGTCAGGCACTGCCTATCCAAATTCAAATTCATGGTCATTTAACAGATTGAGATTTATATATCCAAAGGGAAGACATTTGCTAAGGAAATACAGTACATTGTACAAAGTATTTGATACAGAGTTTATCTATTTAGAAAACTATTTTAAGCATTCACAAATACTTTCGCAGAAACTAGTTAGAATCAATGCAGTAGAATAGTTATATTTTACCCCTGTGGAACTCTGGTTAAAACTTTGCCACTTCAGTTTTTAATTTCTGTACTGTTAAAATTATACTACTTACCTCTTTTTAAAATACATTCAAGTTTTATAAAATTAGAATCATGTTTCAATAAAAAATGACTAAATAAAATTCATTCAAAACCTTCCTCTGAATTGCTTTCTGTTCGACTTATACAGAATGTAAGTGTATAATTTCATAAATTCCTACAGTACAAGTTAATAACACAAATTTATTTCTGTGGAAGAACCAAATAAAAGATACTTTAAAAATTAATGATATAGCCTTTTTACATATTATATATAATGAACTAGAATTTTTCCATTTTGTAACTATATATTGGAATTCAACAGAATTGTGGTATCTTCAATAGTTGTTATAATTTTGTGTTATGTACATTTGTAGAAATGCCTTATTTTAAATTTCTTAGCATTTCAGCAACAGAAATGGCCATTAATAATTACATTCAAATTACAGGTTCTTATATGTCAGTAAATTTTTTTAGAGATTACTATATACATCATTTTGAAAATGTAAATTCTCAAACTTTCATTTTAAATTTATACTACTACCATGTATTTGTGCTGCTTTTCCTTAAGTTATTCCATTAGAACATGAACTTTTTTGAGACACAGTTTCACTGTGTAGTTTCAGGCTGGCCTTGAACTCCTGAGGACCCTCCTGTCTCAGCTTCCCTATTCTGGGATTATGGGCATGTGCCGTTGAACTAGCAGAAAATGAATTATTCTTTACAAATATAGAGGACACCCTCATTTGGGCTATTTTAATAAGTAACTACTTATTTTGTAAGTTTTCAAAGCTAGCTTTGAAATAGATATATTTTAAAATTTTATATCTATATATAAAATGCATGAGTGGTATATGTAATTGTTTTCTATTAGTATATATGCAAGTAGTTATTTTAATATTTATTTAGATATTAACTCCCCTAAAAATAGTCTTTTATCTAATTACTTCTAATTTTCTGAAAAAGCAGAATTTCTCATTTGCAGTTACAGTTATCAGAGAGCATATTTCAGTAATACTGCATACTGCCCTTTATCTCATGTGACTGAATTTTGTGATTGTAGACATTTAAAATATTTTACCATTTTGTTAACAAGAAAAGAGCTCAGTTGGCCTACTGACTTTCATGCTTACTTAATTAATGCCTACTGGTCTCAGATATTTATTGGCAGTTTATAGAACCCCAGAACTTATTGTCCAGTTTATATTGTTGAAATTACTTATAAGCAAGAAGTTTTTATTAAAGCTAAGTTTAGGCACTGCAGTTAGTGTACATGTACTATAAGCTGCACGTAAGCTGCCTGATGTGTGAGACATGAAAAGACAGGAGGTGCGACCAGGTTGTCTGCACGGAACTGTCAGGAGTCAGCGCCAGGTCATCTCCGAGATGAGCCCCCGGGGGCGCTCTTAGTTGTGGTGGAGGCCCAGCATGGCGGTGCACACCTATAATCCTAGCACTGGGGAGGCGAAAGCAGGAGGATCACTAGGAGTCCAATCTGTGTAGAGAGACCCTGTACCAAATACATAAAATGGAAAAAAAATTCAGAAACAAAGAATGAAACAGGGTGACATGTAATACAAATGTTACAGATTTTTGAAACAAGAATAGCTCATTAACAATGGTTGATATATTATCTATCAAAAATAAAAGTTTTGGATAAGTGCCTGCCTGGCATGCTCAGGGCCCTGAGTTCAATCCCTGGTACAAAAAAAAAAAAAAAGTGCTGTGAAAAATAAAAGTTTTGAAGAGTGGTTTGAATTCTTCATGAGACAAAGTAAAAATGAGTTGCCTGATTGTCACCTTCTATTGCAATTTTTCTTTTCTTTTCTTCTTTTTT
>NDGM011235141.1:942-15600 GCA_002564305.1 Octomys mimax | reverse complement strand
AAAAAAATCAGATAGCCAAGTTTTATGTACTTAAATGACTAATGTACCAGTGCACATAAACATATGCAACGTATGTATAGAACAACTTTTAGAGAACTTTTCTCAATATGTTTTATTATTTTATAATTACCACGAATGAATGGAAATGGCACATATGTTGAAACACTGATTAAGCCTTATTAAACCAGCAAAACAAAATAGAATTTTTAACAGAACAAAGTAAGTCAGTGAAGACTTCGGCATTTCTTTTTAGGTGACATAGAACGTTATTATGGTAGAAGGAGAAGGGACATTTAACGTGTCTCCCAATTTAGAATTATTTTCTAGAAAAGTATATACATAGTACAAATCTAAAAAAACATTGAAAATTATTCAGAAGAAAAATGATCCAGGCCACTGTCTTTCTGTCTTGACTTTTAAAAACATATGTTTAACAAGCATTTAAATAAAATTGTAACAGATTTCTGTGTCACCATAGTAATATGTTAAAAGGCTTAAAGTGCCGACCAGATAGCTCAACAGCCTAAAGCACCTGCTTAGGCAGGTGCAGGGGCTGGGGGTTCAATACCTGTTCTGCCATGGTGGCCCCACACCCTGTGGCATGCTGAGATTGGGATTGAGACTGGGCGTGGTGGTGAGTGCTTAGGAGGCTAAAAACAGGAGAATCGCTATGAGTCCAATCCATGTAGTGAGCCTGTAGACCCTTTACTAAATACATTTTTTTTAAAAAAGGCTTGATGAGTGAAATTTTTGCAAAAAGTATAAGAAAGGGCTTTTCCCCCCAAAATGAAGTAACTCTAGAAAATTTGGCATTCTATTACCCTATTAAATTTGACAAATATGGAACAACATAATCTAGAGTCTATATGAAGTTTAGGTCTTAGCATCTGTGTTGTATGTGGTAAGCAGCGCTGCATTAGTCCAAATGCATACGCTTGTATTTGATTGCCAAGTTGCACTGAGCTTTTGTACATGATGCTCTTCAATCTGAATTTCAACCTTTGACATCAGTAGTTGTATATGGTAGTTATAAACATCAAAATAATTGGTGTTGGTGGTTTTATATTGAGCTACTAATGAAAGGCAAAATATAAACACCGATGTTGTCTTGTTTTCAAGTAGAGATAGATGTTTCCCTTCAAAGTTATTTTTTTTCCTGCTGTATTATGCATTAGAGTGATCTGGGCTGGGAATGTAGCTCAGTGGCACAGCACCTGCCTGGCAAGCACAAGGTCCTGAGTTCAATCCCCCTACCCCCCCCCCAAAAAAAAAATGATCTTTAGAGAAGTGCTATTGGTGTTTGCAGCAAAATGATGAAGAACTTTAACTTCTAACTTTGAAAAGATATTAGTGTATACTCACAGAATTTAGGGAAATGTGATTATAGAAACTGGGCCAAATATGTGAAATTTTAGACCTCAGATTATGAAATTAAGTTTTTCTCAAGCTCTGAATTTTGTTTGAGATCATTTCTCATATCATTCTGCATCTTTTAAATTTGTGTGACTTATAAACTTGAGTAGAGCTGATTCTTTCGAAATGAACACTTTTGTTTTCCCTTTCCTGATTTACAGTGATGTAGGTAATATGAGTGTCACATTTTGGAAACATAAAGTGTGTGTGGATTTTCTATGGCTTTTATTGTAAGATAAAATGTAAATCCTTCCAGTGTGTAAGAAGCTATCAGTTGCTCATTAAGCACTGAATAATTATCAGTCTCTACAGTGGAACATTTTCATCATTAAGAGAAAACAGATGTTGTCAATAATGAATAGTGATCATTTGCATCAGGCTTCCCTGGAAGCTCTTTCTGTTTTAACTTTTGGAGTTAAGTAAAAGATGTAACTATTTAGGTCTCTTCCTTTACACCTCCTGTCTTGTGCTTGGGACGGCATTATACTGTACTAGATGATAGGTAAGTATTCTCTTAGTACCTACTGAGTTATGCATTATATGAATTTTAAAAATTAAAAAATGTCATAGTTTGAGAGCGTAGAATGAAGTTATATACAAAAAATTTACAGAGCAGAGCACAAATTGAGGGCTTCAAATGAATGTTTCAGGACCTTAGATTTCATGTTCGTGTGCATCGTTTGAGTTGGGTTTCCTATCTTCTTCTAAAATTTAAACCATACTCAATGTTTAGAGTTGCTATTTTTAACAGCTTTATTTAAAAGTTTTAAATAAGAAAACTAGTAAATATAAAATTGATGTATCAGGGCTTGCAAAGTTTCATCAGTGCTGAAAAAAAGTAAATATAGTTTCTTCTTTGAAGGGCTTTTTTCGAAGAGTATTGAAATTCATGAAGGCTTACAGAAGTTCATAGTTAAAGGCAAAAATGGGTAGATGGGCCTTTGCCTTTTCTGTTCTAGAATGAGCTGCTTGGTGACATATTCCAGTACAGCACAGGTCCAGTGCCCAATGAGCAGTGATGATAACATCTGGGAGCCGTACACCCCGCTGCATTGTTCCCTACTGTCATAGAGTACCACATATTTTTGGCTAGTTATACTTGATATAACTGCTGGTGACATGGTGAGTTTAATAGAAAAGTAGCTGACTGGTATCACTTGAGAAGATCACCAGTGGAAATAGGAAAAAAGCAAAGGAAAGAAATCTGAAAATGAATCTTTTCTTAACCAATTAGTGACAGAAATTTCCGAGTTACCCCTTTCTTATTTTTCATCATTAGCTGACTTGATTGGGAAAAAGAAAAGTGACTTTAATTCTACCCTTGTCATAAAGTGCAAGATTTTACTGTTTCAAAACGGACCTGACAAGTGAATTTCATTAAGACTGATAATATGGCAGCATAGTGAAAGCTTGTGACTCTTATCAGCATGTAAAAATTTTAACCAAGCTATTACTTTTTACCAAGGTTCCATTAGTTCTATTACTTGTCATAGCAATCTTGTATCTAATGATGGTGGCCATAATGGGTTGAAGCAATTTCATTTTAGGTTTTCATTGTAACCTTGTAGGTATGTCTTTCATTTGAGATTTTTTTTTTAAGATTTGTTCACATTGTGTAGTTATCATCATGATGAAAAAAAGACAATTGGGTAATTTTATTTATACACGTGGTGGAGACAGTCTTCCAATTAGCGAGAGCTGCCAGGCGACACACATACTTTCAATAGTAAATTTCCTGCTTCAATTGTTTATGAGGTAGAAGCAAAATACTTCAATATATAAGCTGCCAAAATGAGCACAAATACTTGATTTTAATAAAGCAGCAATGAAGGTGTTGGTGATATGCAGTAGGACTACAGGTCCTTAGTTCTACACACTCAAGCGCATCGCTGGGAGCACTTGTTCTCAGCCCTCGTCTCTCCCTCCGCGCAGGCAGAGCCTTGCAGGAGTGTGGTCTGCATGTCTCCATCAGACAGCGTCAGAACGTGGAGGCAGGGCCCTCTGCTCTGCTTGCCGCCACATCTCTGCTGGTCAGCAGGGAGCATTACTGAAGCTGAGCCTGCAGCTGCTTGTGGGTGAGCCAGCATGCTATTCCCACCTGAAACTAGGTGGGGAGTCCTGTTCTCTGACGCACTGCGCACTTCGTTTTCTTTGCACTTTTATGCACTTTTGGCATGTGAGTTAGATGAGGATGGAGCATTGTGAGAAACAGCAAAGGCCGTGCTCCCAGAGTACAGCCTTTCCACCAGCACATGCAGTATCTGTTCAACATCAGTGGTAGCAGCAAGTGTAATGCGTGAAGAAAGAAGTTAAGTCTTTTCTGTGTATAAAAGCTATATTTCAAGACCTGTGCCTCAGATTATTTTTTCTTTTGTGGTTAAAAGTATACCATTTAAGGCTGGGGATGTAGTTCAGTGGTGCAGCACCTGCCGAACAAGCATGAGGCCCAGAGTTTGATTCCTGGTACCAAAAAAGAAAATAGTAAAAATAAGACCAAAAAAAAAGTCCCTTTGGAAAAAAAAATATGTATGCCATTTAAGCCTTACTTGATCTTTTTAGTAACCCACCTTTCTTTCTCATTATTGAACACAGTTAAAAATATAAGTCTGGGGCCTTCCATATTAGATGAAAAACTATAATGATTTTATTGTATTTTTATTAACCTTTTAAAACAAGAATTCTGATGTTCCTGTTACTATAAAGTTTCATGAGTGTGAGGAAGTTAGTTCCAATTTTGGAGAGGTAATTTTTTCCTGTCTCTGAATATAAAGGTTGAACCATACATTTGGAAATAATTCTAGTCCTGAAATACATGAAAATGTTAGTATACCTAATATATTTTTCAAATGCACTATTGCTTAATTGAAGAAAGGCCACCTCACCAATAGAAACAAATCAATCATGCAGCAGGTTTAAACTGCTTACCACCATGAGGAAGAAAATCAATTCAAATGATAGTGTCAGATCAAGAAGGGAGGGAAAATCCTGAACCTACTCTTGCCACGCACACATTGTTAACTCTGTTCTGTGGAGGCCTTTGCGGTTTGTTTAGGGTTCAGCCTGTCCCAGAAGGTGTTGCTATACTGTGAAAGTGTTAGGCAGCCCAGTAATAGAGCAGGAGAGAAAATGGAAGGCTCATAAAATGTCTTATCATTTGGATCTTCCTGGACAAACCTAGCTTGAATTTCTGAGTGGTCAGCTTGACATTTTAAAGCAGTGAGAAGTTGTGTCATTATTTCTAGACTGTGGCAGTAGTTAGAGGAAAAAGATTTAAAGTTCATTGCAGTAATTGCTGACAGTTTCCACAGAATGAGAGATGCTTTTAGTAAGCATGTGCTGCGTATGAAAGGCAACCGACCAGGAATGTGAAAGAAAACGGTGGGTTTTGTAAGCTGAGAGGGACAAAAATGTAGATTTGGGCATTTTATGCCCTGAAATAATTGCATTCATTTTGAAGGTGGAAAAGAAGTAAAATGCCTTTTAATGGCCTTTCATGTGTTTATTATAGTCTTCAAGGAAAGAAAGGTTTTAAGCTGCTGAAACTAACACCCTATTTATTTTCAGAAACTAAAAATTAAAAAATAATTTAAAAACCAACAAAAAACCTGGTGGCCAGGTTGTCATGGGGAGCAAGGTAGCTACTGTGTCACTGGGCGTGGTACAGTCCGGGGAAGTGCTGAGCCTGTGATCCTTGCTGTCCCCGTGGTCCCCTCCCTGGATACCTGCAGTTTGCCTGCTAGTCCCAGGTGGAAGGAGGCTCTCAGAAACCCTGAGCCCGACACAAGGGCAGTGTGCACATCCTGACTGGGGCGAAACAAAAGAAAACTTTGACACTGTATTCATAAATTTGAGAATTTTATGCTTTTGCAATGAGTGTAGCACCTTTTATTTCACTAAGTCCTGAGTTCCTTCTGCTTGTTTTGCATTTCTCCCCCTTCCTAGATACCAGCCGATACCAACGCAAGGAAACACACGGGCAGGCTCCCTAGCCACACTGTGCTGTCTTCCGCTGAAGTTGTGAACATTTATTGTTTAGTAAAGGACATTCTGCACATACACAAGTGAGGCTTCCAATACATAATACTACCCCGATGCATAAATGTACTCCCACCTGTGACCTTCAGAAACGGAATCAAACAGAATTAGGAATGTTGTTTGTAAACCAGAGGTTTTAAGTATAAGTTCTAAAAGTGAGATCTATATCCAAATCCCAAATGTAGAGACAGGTTTTGTAAAAGTAAGTTTATGTCATGACATTAAATTACAGTAGTAATTACCAATTATACCACCTGTTATTTATGTAAAATTTCAGGCACAGTATAGTTGTGTCCTAGAAGCGTGGATAAGATTTGTAGATACCGTAGCCTGGTGATGGCCGACTTTGTAGAGCTTTCAGTGATATGAACAGCCCCCTGCAGCACGCGGGCCATAGGTGCACTGCCACTCTCAGAGACTGCAGGGCCCTGCAGAGGACTCATCTCAGGAAGGCAGGCTTTTGACTTCCGTTTCACAAATAAGGAAGCTGAGCCTCTGAGGAAGCAACCCGTGCAGCAGTTCTAGGTGACATGACCGAGTCTCAGAGCTAAATCACAAAACAATGGAAGAAATAGTAGAGCCCAGTGTGTATAAATTTTCTTATTATCTGACCAGAAGACATCAATTGATTTAGAAGAGGTATCTTTTTTAATGGCATAGATACTCACTTACATCTGATCAGTATAATGCTTTACCTTCACACGTTTAACCAGTGCTGTAACCATGTTAGGTCTGCTTCGCTTTTTCTGATGTATAAACTCTGTCATCTCTTTAATATGCTTTATGTACTTTAGCTATAAGCCTTAGAAAGTAAGCGGAAGGGGGGTAATTTAGAAATGGAGATGATTTACTGAATATTCAAAACTACAGTTGCCAATAGCATAGTGACATGCTTTAACTACACTTCAGAGAAATTATCTTTTTAAATGAATGAGCTTATGAGAATTTTTTAGTCATGCTCTACATTTTTCACTGAAGTTTTATGCTATTCTGGAGGAGGAAGGATTCTAAGTCATATTTTTTAAATCGTAGTATTCAAATGTGCAGTTGGCCATATATAAAAGAAAAAAGTTGTATATCTGAATATATGAGTATAGACTCTATTTCACCACTGCCACGATGGATCCCGTATCTGTCTTGGTTGCAGTTGTGTCACTGCTAAGTATGGAGCAATTGCTTGTGGAATTATTTATTTATTTATTTGAGACAGGGCCTCACTATCCTGCTATGTAATTCAGGCTGGCCTTAAACTCGCTATGTAGCTGGCCTCGAACTCATGGCAGTTTGCCTGCCTCAGCCTTCAGAGTGCTGTTACCACAGCTGTCATTGAATAATTTAAGATGAATGAATTTTAGGGCGTTCTTTCCTGAATACCTTGGCTAATTGAAAAACCAATGGACAATACTTGTATTTTTAAATTATTGTCATTCACTCGATTGTCTTTTGTTTTACTCTGTCTAAAAACTCTTTTCTACCATGTATTCTAATTACATTATTCATTGTGTGTATACATTCAAGAACATGTCGCTCAAGCCCAACACAGACTGTACTTCTTCCTCTTTGTGCTTGCTTCCTACCTTGAGTCCATCTATGCTCTCCTTTTGTAAAATCTTCCCCAATCTGTTACTGTTTTCCTTCTTAAAAATTTCTTTGACTGATCTATAAAACCATAAAATAGTCCAGATTTATGGGGTATTTATGGGGTAACCTGTGGTGTTTCGATACATGAATACATTGTGTAATGTTCAAGTCAAGGTAAATATATCAGACTCATCTGTAGTATTTCACCGTGAAAACCCTCAAAATACTTTCTTCTAGCTTTTGAAATAGTACACAGCATGTCATGTAGTCACCCTTCTGCTTCTTAGCTGCTTGACAAGCACATGGTTTGGTCCCGTTAATTAGCCACTCCCCACCCTCCCGTGCTGCTCTGTCCTAGCGCGGGCAGCCTCCATTCTACACTTAGGTTCACTAGAAGTAGAGATTTCACTGAGAGCTCATTTAGGTGCCACACCTCTGTGCTCCTTTCTCTTCCTAGCTTACTTAATATATATGATCTCCACTCATACACATGTTGTCACGAAGGACAAGAGTTTCTTTTGGCTGAGCAGTATTCCATGATGTGTATGTACCAAGCTTTCTTTATCCAGCCATCAGTGTGCTCTGACTGGGAGTACCAGTATTCTTTTGAATAAAAATGGTAAAAGGGGCATCCTTGTCTCAATCCAGACATTAGAGAAACAAAAGCTCTCTGCTTTTCCCCCACTTAGTATTAGCTGATGGGTTATCATATCAAGCCTTCAGTGTATCACTAACCTGTGAGTACTATCTTAAATGCCACATTGTTTGAAAGCTTCTGATCTGCCCTCTCCTTTCTTTTAGCTTTCATACCCCTAGGGTTAGGTTTGGTTGATGTTGCACATATGTGAAATGGTTTCATATAAATCAGTTGAGGAAAAGCAAAATAGCTAAGCATGTATATGTACAATTACATTTAATACTTAGAACTTATTATCTTGATTTTATAGATGACAAAATTGTGGCTTAGCTTTCCTACAGCATGTGACTAATAAGTACAAAGCCCTGGGCTTCCACTCGGGACACTGGATTTAGATCCCATGCTTTAAACCACAGGACCGTGTTGCTTGCTCTCACTGGCTGCATGGTTTCCCAGTATTATGGTTTCTGTATAGAGGATGGTATCCTGTGAGATAACAGTAGGGAATGGAGGCAGCAAGTGAGGTAAAGTATTCTAGTCCATTTTCCATATCCAGTGTCGCCTATGTTGCTTTGTAATCCTTTCTTTCTTTTTAAAGGTATTTGGTACAGGGTCTCACTACACAGCTTGGTCTCATAGTGATCCTCCTGTTTTTAGCCTCACCAGAGGGTATTTATTTCAAGCATGCACCACCATGCCCTGTTTCCATGGCCAGGACAGCTTGCTGGGTTCTGGGGCAGCATGGCATGTGGTATGGGGAATCAAACCCAGGTCCTTGTGCTTGCTAGGCTGGTGCTTAGACTGCTGAGCTATCTCCCCAGCTCTGTGATTATGGCTTATCTTTTAATGTGTATGTTTTATATGCCTCTATGAAGTGTTCATTTGTTAGGGGTAGAAATCTAGATATGAACATTGTAAAACTGCTGTTAAATTTTGAAAAATAAATTTCTGGCATCATTCTGTTAATCTTCGCATGGCAGTTACGGAGATTAATTCTAAAATTCACCTCAAGCTTTCTCTTTGGGCACTACTTGTGTGCTTTATTGGTTATGCATTTCTAATTGACCAATGCTGAATTTCAGGACCAAGAGTGGATTCTGTTTATTTAACACAAACAGCCTTTATGGAATGGTATTGGAGAAGAACTTGCGGATTCTATATGTGTGACCCAAGGATATTTGAATCCAGAGTATGGGGAGCTGCTGGCCAGTTCCCTTGAGAAAGTCCGTAGAGCTGCTGCAGCACATGGCTTGACTTTGGTTCTTCCTCTGCTGGCGCTGCCCAGTAGTAGAAGCCTTCCTCTCTTCTGTACCACTTTCTCATGGTGTGCAGCACTGCCTTCTGCCCTGGTTTAAGCATCATTGGTGACCTCGAGCAATTCTGTGTTACAGTTCCTTCAGGAATTTTTACTAGTGATTTTACCCTAGCAGAAGTTAGCTTATAAATTTTACACTTCTCTTATTAAAGAGATAATTTCACAATGTAATTTGCTTCACAGGCCTCCCACAGATATGTTAAGCAGGTGGTTGCCAAACACCAGTGCAAAGTTGATTGCTCTTGTAGATCAAATCCATGCTCAGAAAATTTGGCAGTGTAAGCTGGTCTTTCTCCAAAACAGACTCTCAGACAAATTTATCTTTACCAAACTGTTACCAAACTTTTTACCCAAGTTCTGTTAAATTCCGGAAAATAAATTTTTGACATCAATCTGTTAATATTTGCATGGTGGTTATAGAGATTAATTCTCTTATTCACCACAAGCTTTGGTGAGAACTTTGGCATCCAAACTCACTATACCTGTATTAAATACAAAGTTGAAAAAATATATTAAATGATACACATTGGTGAAAAGTTATCATTTGTTAGTATACTGACTTCTCTTTTATTCTTTACTAATAACTCTTAGCAAGTTAAGAATAGTGAAATTTTGTTATTGGTTCCTGATTCCACTCAGCTGAGTCTAAATAGCTGTGTGACTTGGACATACTATTTCACCTATTTAGATGTTTAGTTTCCTCATCTGTAATGGAGGAGAAAATTACATGTTTCAGAGTGGCTGTCATGATTGAATAGCTTAATCCATGCAGTGCCTAAGGTGTTTCTTGTCATACAGGAGTCCTTTAACATTATGTTGATATTTTGTGTTTAAAATATAACTGTATTGTTATATTTGTCACTAGTAGTAATTTGTGCAAGATCTCAGTAACTCAAAAGAGAAGCAAATATGTAAACCAGCAGCAACCGTTCAAGAAGTATCTCCAGGGTGCCTACTCTGTGTAAGGACAGGATGGCTTTCTAACTGAATAAAGACCTTACTTTAAAGGCAATGTAGAGGCAAGGCAAATACTGTAATGAAACCTCTGTAATTCTGTAAAAGGTGATGTGAGTTGCATAGGAAGAGAACTTCGACATCCAAAAACATTTACGGAAAAAGGTATCAGATAAGTGAGCCTTAAGTAGTATCATTACTTTGATAGAAATATGGGAAGAAGTCCAGAAAAATCTAGATCTTAAAAGAATCTAGAATAAAACAACAAATGTTTAGGTTTTTATCTAGGAAGAACGAGGAAAACAGTTTGACTAAAAATGCTAAGGGGTTGGGCTGGGTAGATAGCTCGGCAGCATAAGCACCAGCCTAGCAAGCATAAGGACCGAGTTTGATCCCTAGTACAACATGCCTTGCAGGGCCCAGAACCCTGGGCACATCATGCCAGTCCCAAAGCTGGAGTATGGTGGTGCATGCCTGTAAGCCCAGCTCAGGGGAGGCGGAGGCAGGAGGATCACTATGAGTCGGAACTGCATAGTGAGACCCAGTATCAATAAAATAAAATAAGTACAAAAATTTTAAGAAGTGATAAGGGCAATTAAAGGACTAATGTATGGCTGAAGGATACAATTAGACAGTGCTGCGGTCTCTGGATTCCACACCAGCACCTTTATATTTTGCTTTTTGGACATTGGGTGGTCATTTAGAATTTGAGAATACTATTATGAAGGGCCAGCAAGATAGCTCAGCAAACTAAGCACCTGCTTAGGCAAGTGCAGGGATGAGGATTTGATCTGGCCTCACCCCCAGGTATGCTGAGCAGGCAATAGAGACCAGGCTGGTGATGCATCTCTGTCATCCCAGCCCTGGGGAGGCTGAAAGCAGGAGGATCACTACGAGTCCGAGATGCATAGTGAGACCCTGTACCAAAGGGAGAATACTATTATGAGTCTAGATTAAAAAGATTAACAACTAAATATACAGTGAATCAGGGCATAGAATGTGGCAGAAAGGAGGAGAAGGTACTGAAATTGTTCTAGGTGAAAGTTCATGGGGACTTTCCTGTAGTTCTGTTGCACAAGATGCAAAAATGGAGTTGGATATACAAGACATGACTGGTATCGAATCTTTAGAATTTCACAAATGATATCATTTATTAAAAGGCTGAATAAAGGGCTAGGCTCTTGTTTGCCTGTGGCAGTTTACCTTAAATGAAGCTGATTTTGTCCACATGGTACAGTTCTCATGAACTCATCTGCTATAAAGTAGAAGCTTCATCCTTGGGATACAGTGATGTCCCTGCCTGGTTCACCAAAGTGTGTGCTTTGATGATGGACATACTGTGTAGGGATGTACGTTACTAGAGATCATTAGGGAGTCACGTGTTTTACCCTCTTATGTATTTTTCATCAAGGAAGGAGGGCGAACACCTTGTATTGATTTTGTTTGTGAGGGTGTGCTTAAATGTAAAATGAAATGTTGTGTGAGCTGTCAAAGGTGGAGTTTATAAAATCAATTTTTTAAAAAGGTGGAGTTTATTTCTACACCAATAACTGATATGAGTATCAAGCTTGGTCACAAAAGATGTATTGAAATGTACCCTCCATCACCTGTTGGTTAAGAGATTGAAATTGGTAATACTGATTTATCTCAAATTGTTGTGTTGACTGACCACTGCTAACTCACAGGATATGGAAATGAATGGAAAACTTAGAGAAGGGAGGGAAGAGAATTGAAAATTGATAGATTCTTAGCAACTGTGTGCTCTACTTAGGCCTTCTCTTGCCTTAAGAGGAAAACAAGTTTAAAAGCTAGAGGTATGGGGCCAGGGAGATAGCTCAGTGGGAAAAAAACCAAAAAACAAAACTAGAGGTGGATCTCTTGGAGTGAGATATGCATCCAGTTTTGATAGAAAACATAAGTCAGTAGTTCAATTCGTGGACACAAAGTATATTTATTTTATCAGAGCATTCTGGGCTTGAGTTCCTAAATAGGTATAGTTTTATAGGAACTGAAAGCCATTTATCTATTACTGATTTTTTTTTTCTCTAATTATAACACTAATGTCTGTTACTTAATTGGAGACCTAGGCTCATGGGAAAGTGTATAAGCTAGGAAGCAGAAGATCTCAAGTTTCCTATCCAGCTAACTTTGTATCCTTTGGAAAGCCATGTTTCCCTGTGTTTAGCCTGTGGCTACTTTACCTACAATTCAGTCATTCCAAGTACCAAGTAAAACAAAATAAGTATTTTATGAATCATGAAACCTTCAGTTATTTTTCTCTTATTATTCTCATTCCCACTATTATTGAAAGGATCCCAAAGCCATCATCTATGAGATCATCCTGTGTAGCATACTGTTTTAGGATGTCTGTGTTCCTGATCCCCATGGTTAGGACGGAGCAGGTGCCTGAGTCAAGACAAACAGTTCTCAGGGTCTCGGAACTAGTCAGGTGGAAGGGGGAGGCAGAGCTCTTGGCTTACTTCCTTCAAGGTGCAATGTAACTTTCACTGCTATTTTTGGACTACTAGCAGTATTTCACAATCAGTACGGTTTTGGTCTCGAGTTATTCCAATGTGTGTAAGACGTACATAATCTGGCTGTCCTGGAGGGAGAAGAGAAAAAATGGGAAGAAACCATGAGGCATGTGATGTAGAGTTAGCGTGTTCCCCACAAGTACTTCAGTGGCAGGTCAGTGATACGAGTGTCTGCACTAGTATCTACTGCTTCTTAAAACAGATGGTTACAGGATCTTTTGAGGGAGCTGTTTTGCAAGACTTACCCATTTTATTTATGCAGAATTAAGAGGAGCAAAGGTTTAAAAGGTTTAATATTGTGTGCGTTATTTTTTTTTATTTTTGAGGAATTTTTTTTGAGGAATGTTTAAAAAGAGATAGTACCCTAAAATAATTTTGCTTGTGAGACTTTTATTTTGTTTTTACAGAATTGATAGTAGATTCTTAGTAAATCATTGCACTGCACATCAAAGTTATAAAGACAGTTTGTTCTCTAACACAATATTTTTTCCTATAGTTAAGTTTTTTATTCATTAATTGTGAATTGCCAATGAAATATTAGAAAGCTTAAGAAAACCAGTATCCTAAATGCAGAGAAAGACGCAAAAGAGCTGGAGAGAACAGAAGTAATTCAATGAAAAGAAAACTTGAAAAATAATTTGATCACATTCTCAGAAGGATTGAGGACACAATGCAACTCTAAAAAACAATGAAAAGCAACACACAAAGGCCGCAATTAATATCAGGCCAAAAAGTTTTTGTAACTAAGGAATGTTTTCTGGAAATGTATAATAAAAATCAATTGAAAAATTCCATATCAAATGAATGATCTGCTTGGGCAGAGCTCAGTGGGCGGGGTTCCATCCTAGGCGTGCTGTGCTGGCCCTGCCCCCGGGGTGCGCTGAGAGGGAGATTGAGACTGGGCATCTAACACAATATTTAGACAGCTTCTGGGCTATAAAGACAGTCCTAATCATGTTTGGTGTTTCTGTTGCTATAGTTTAAATGAGAGTTATATTAGTGCAGAAGCAACTTCAACAGATTATTTGTCGGAAGTATTGATTCAATCAGTGTCTGACACCATTTCTAGTATCTGGCATACACTGAGAAAGATTGATGCCTGTAAGTAGGAAAACCCCTGCGGTGACCACTTGGGTTCTCCACGACAGAAACCAAGCATAGAGTCCACTTACACCTCACACCTGCAAGGTCCCCTCCACCCACCTGGTGGGAATGATGACACTTCAGCCTTCTTTCTTTCTTTATTTTTTAATTAATTTTATTGAGAAAAAATTGCATTGAGACAGTTTCAGAACAGGTTGGTAGGAGAGTTACAACAAGTAATGATTGCATAGTGTTGTCTTTGTAGTGGTTATTCATAGCTCAAGATGCCGACATGATATCTTGTCCAAACACTATTAGTACAAATCTTTCTTACTGAATTAAGAGAAAGTGGCTATATATCTGTGCTACGAAGCAGATATTTCATTAGCTCCTTCAGGATTTACTCCATTAAAATTAAACATTAAATATGTAATTGAGAAACCAAATAGAAATAAACAACTAATTTGACCAAAATTTGTTTACACCCTACATGATCAGTATCGTATACTTTTAACTACAGAAATCATAATCACTTAGCATTATTGTCTCACCTAGAAAATTTGGCTATTCTATTTGTGGATTAGTAGAAGCAGATTATATTGAGTTTAAAAACTTAACAATAATTAAGTTTTAAAAGGTTTTGATACTCAATAATATTTTACTAATTACATTTTCTGTTGTGGTTACTCTGGTGTTTTCAGAACATGACAATAGAAAATTAGTAAGTTTATTTTTGACAACTGAATTCTAATGTTGAGGAATTTATTCTTTTGGTAATTTGAAATTAACTGAATACATTTCACCATCTATATGGAAATCTTTGTATCATACATTTGAATATTTCATATTATTTGAAGAAATCTTCTGCCAGACTTCAAAATCAAAGGCTGTTTTATATTGATGAATAAACAGGTGATATTTATTTTTTAAAAAGTAGTGGGATTTCTAAGGAAAAGCTTCTTAACATTTAAGTCCTGTTAAGTTCAATAAATTAATTATGTAACTAAATTGTTCCTTGTATTGGTACTTGTGAGTACTTTTAGGGCCTATTTCTGTCTGCAAACTATTCTGTTAATAGGGGTTCCTTTTTTTTTTTTTTTTTTTTT
>NDGM011235130.1:1575-13892 GCA_002564305.1 Octomys mimax | reverse complement strand
ACTCAGACACTTGGGCTTGCCAGGCAAGCGCTTATTCTACTGAGCC
The DNA here is from genome assembly GCA_002564305.1 of Octomys mimax. Classification (NCBI taxonomy): domain Eukaryota; kingdom Metazoa; phylum Chordata; class Mammalia; order Rodentia; family Octodontidae; genus Octomys; species Octomys mimax. The sequence goes on along the minus strand of NDGM011235130.1, from coordinate 13,846 downwards.
ATCTCCCTAGCCCCAAAAATCTGTGTTTTTAAACTTAAATTTAAAGGCATATTTTTGAATCATTGTATGTTTGTTGCTTTGATTAATATTTGGTTTTTGCAAGAATAAGAACAAAACAAAACAAAACAAATAAGAAGAATAGGGCATAGCTACACATACTTGCGATACCAGCACTTTTGGAGACAGGTTTAAGTAGTAGGATTACAAGTTTGAGCCCAGCCTGGGCAATTTATAAAGAGCCTGTCTCAAAATAAAAATGGATTATAGCTTTGTGGGAAGAGCTTGGGTTTAATTCCCATACTGCAACTAACTGAATAAATGAATGAATGAACTAAAATTACTAGATACAACAAGGATGGAGGAGACATTATTAGCCTAAAGAAATAAAAAGAACTATAGGAATGATAAGCAATGTTGTATTAGTCACTTTCTAACCCCTGGGTCCAATTCATACCACCTCCAGCTTGAATGTGTGGCACATTGTTATGAGAGGACTTAATCCGGGCTGACTCCAAGGCAGAAGCCACAGGAAGGGCCTGATGGAGGACAGGGGCTCATCCCAGGGGAGCCAGGAAGCAGGAGAGAAGAGGAGATGGGGATGTTCTCACACTGGGGATGAGAACAATACCATCCAAGTCATGCCACCAGTGACCGCCCTTCCCACCAGGGCCTCACCTCCAAAGGTGGGAGTTTTGGGGAACACTTTAGACCCAGCCCTAATATATTGTGAACAGTTTATGTCACATGTAGAACAATATAACCTGTATGAACTGGAAAATTTGTTAGAAAATTTTCTAGAAAACCCAATTCAATAAGAATTAAAAATCTGAAGAGACAAGTATGCAACAAATATTTTTTTTTAAAAAACCTCACAAAGGTAGCTTCACAGTAAATTCTACCAAATATGTGAAGTAAAATTAATACTGCTTCACAAACTCTTCCCCCAAATAGGAGAGAGCATTTCACACTTTATTCTATAAGATCAATAATACTTGGTAACAAAACTAGAACAAAGTATCACAAGAAAACAATAGACCAACATTCCTCATTAATATAGATGCAAAAATCCTTCAAATACTAGAAAACCCAGAAGCATAACAGAAAGATTATATGCCATGATCAAGTTGGATTTATCCCAGAAATGCAAGATAGGCTTAATAAACGTGAATTGGTCATTATAACACACCCTTTTAGTAGAACCAAAGGTGGAAACCATATGATCAACTCCATAGATTCAAAGTAAGCATTTGAAAAAAAAAATCCAGTACCCTTTCATGATAAAACCACTTGCCAATGTAAGAATACAAATGAATTTCCTTAATTTGAGGAAGGACATATATAAAAACAAATCCACAGGCAAGGGTTTTAAGACAGGCTCTCCCTGTGTAGTTCATGCTGGCCTTGAAATCCCTGTGTAGTCCAGCCTGACCTCAAACTCACAGCAATCCTCCTGTGTCAACCTCCTACGTGCTGGGAGTACAGGTGAGTGCCACCACACCTTGCTTAGTTCATGTGTTTGAAACTTGACTATTAAATACCCATGTGTTTATCATTATTAAATGTCTCCATCTGTTACTGACAACATTGATGTTCTGAAATCTATTTGTTATCAGTAATATTCCATATTTCTTTTGTTTAGTCTTCTGTTGTTTATTTCATTTTATACTTTTGGTATTTTTTCAATATTTAAAATGAGTTTCTTATGCATACCAACTACTCTAGCCTTGCTTTATCATACAATCTGAAAATTACTTCCTTTAACTGATTTAAATTATTTTCATATAACATGACTCTTGTTATTATTGGGTTTAAATTTGTCATCTTTATTTTTTATGTATTTAGTATAGGGTCTACAGGGTCTCACTACAAAGGTGCAGCTTGTAGTGATCCTCCTGTTTACAGTCTCCCAAGTGCTTGGATTACAGGTGCGTACCACCACGTCCAGTCTCACTCACCATCTTAAACCCCCTCCCCCCCAGTGAGGAGGGGTGTCACAGTAGGCTAGGGATTAAACCTCCTGGTCTATACATCTGCCTAAGCAGGTGCTTTAATCTGCTGAGATATCTGGCCAGTCCTAAATTTGTCATCTTAATGTTTATTTTTTTACTTGTATGACCTCTTTTATGGCATCTTTCCATGTGTTTATAGGCCTTTGTACAACTTTATTTTGCAGTCTTTTGTTTGTTTTTGCCCCTTATAATTTTATAATTATATCACCCAGCATGTTTTGATACATTTATAATTTTCATCTTCTAATGGTTTATCTTTGATTGTCACATACTATCAGTTTATGTTAAACTGTAACTTGTTATATTATAAATAGCAACTAATTTTTTTCCTGGGTGGAAAGTGAAAGAATGAATAAAGAGAAGAAGGCAGAAGACAGAAAGAATGCTATGGGAATAGTCCAAGTAAAAGATTATAATTGTATGGAAAGGAGTGGTGTTCTGATTATTAATTATTTTGCAACAAACTTTGCTAAATTTAGTGGTAAAAATAGCCATTTTATTTTGCACGCAGATTCAAGTCAGAGCTTCGAAATAGGTAGAGTGAGGACCATTTTATGGATCTGCTTAGAAAGGCTGAAGTATTTTCTGCTTTCCTTGTTCATGTGTCTAAACAATGGCTCCGCTGAGGCTGTCTGCCTAGAACTTTGTGTAGTTTGAGTATCTTCACAACACAGAAGCCTCAGTGGTGATACAGTATATTAAATGGCTCTGGAGAGCTCCACGTACAAGTGTTCCAGGGACCAAGGCAAGAGCTCCAGGTACTTGGATAACATAGTCTCAGAAGACAAATAGTACTACTTCTCCTGGTGCATGCATGCCTCTGTGTGTGTGTGTGTGTGTGTGTGTGTGTGTGTGTGTATTAGTTGTAGGTTGGTTTAATGTAGGACCACTTTCCCACTGACCTATATTCTCTAGCCCCTTTTAATTTTTATTTTGAGGCAGGATTTCACTATGTAGCCCAGGATGGACTTGAGTCATTAGGTGTTCTTCCTGTCTCAGCCTCCCATGTACCTGGGATTACAGGCATAATCAAAGTACAGGTATGCCACTGTACCTAGTCTGATCTATTTTTTTTGAAGTAGTTACAAGTCTGTTCTTCAAGAGGACAGGACAGACCTCACCTCTCAAAGGAATAATGCTATTTACATTTGTACATATATACTGAAATAGAAGATTAGGGCATATCTAAAAGCTGGCTGGGAAAGTAGGTATGACTTGTTAATTGTGCAGAACAGTTTGCGGAACTGTGAAAGTGGACTTCTTCTGAGAAGTAGAACAGCTCTGGATAGGATAGCCTGGACCTGACCTTAGCCTGAAGAGTGGGGGACACAATGACAGTCAACGTTGAGCTCTGAACTACTATGCCAGCTCTTGGCTTGTACAGCATACTTAATTTTCTGCTTTTACTTGGCCCAAACTTGCTCTGCAGAGCCTATTTCTTTGCCTAACTTTAATAAATGTGAAACTTCACTATCGTTTGCACTTTTCTCTACCAACTCTTCATTCAGGACAGAAAAGAACCTAGAAATTACTTCTGGGGGGAAATTACAATATCCCCAAACCTAGTAACAATACCACATGACTTGTTTGTGCTCCAGGTAGCTGAACTACAAAGCCTATTTCATGGTTGAATATTTTAAATTGATGAATCACTCTACATTATAAAGATAAAGGGATATAATTTAAAACTTTGATGAGAAAGATCAGGGTATCTAAAAATTGCAAAGAGGACTATTTCCTAAAGACATAATGAAGCTTTTGTAAAATTTCAAAATATAATCATTTACCTTGAAAAGTGGTAATTAACATGATAAAGAATATAAAACATAGAGAATATATACAATTTGCCTATTTATTTCTTCATTAATTAATGGAGCATGTGCTATGTGTACTGTCCTGAGTCTACATGGAGTACTAAAGGTTTTCCAATGGTAATTCCTACCTGCAGAGATTGTCTAGACTGTTAGGGAAGACTAACATGCAGTTAGCATCCCAAAGGATGGCCACTATAGTGGAGGTACATGCCTTGTTATGCGAAAGTTCAAGGCTTCTTACAGGTTGCATAGGGTAGGGCCATCTAGCTTGACAGAAAGAGCAGAAGGTTGTCCTGGAAGTCACTGGGGACCCATGTACTCACATACAAAGGGAAAGATTAGAAAGTTCTGAGGCAACATGTCATATTAGAGCAGTACAAGGGGTTTATTCTTTGTGAGTCTGCTTACAGTAGATTTTTTTTTTCAATCCACTGAGGCAAGAGAGAAAATTGTTTCTCACAGATTCTGGGATTCTTTTTTTCATTTTGGCACTTTGTCTTGAAGACTTCAAAGAGACTACTTCTGTCCTGATAATTGAGATCCAAGAGGAATCAAGCATCCTGTGGTTACTCTGGGATGTAAAATTTTTCCAGAGAAACTTTTGTTTTAAAATCAGTATTGAGGTTGGAAAAATGCTTCCAATGGAGACTATCAGAGCTACATTTAATATCTTCTATTGTGATATTTTTCAAAAGCATTTCTAGAGAATCTGTTGAAATTATGCTTAGTAACAAATATATCTATAGTTTTAAGGTACACTTCTTCACTGTGTCCTCATAGATGGAAGAAAAGAAAGAGTCCTGGGCTGGCCAGATAGTTCATCAAATTAGAGTGCCTGCTTGGGCAGATGCAGAGACTGGGGTTCAATCCCTAGTGTGCTGTGATGGACCCACCCCCTGGGATGCACGCTGAGACAGAGATTGAGACTGGGCATGGTGATGCATGCCTATAATCCCAGCACTTGGGAAGCTGAAAACAGGAGGATCACTACGAGTCCAATCTGTGTAGTGAGACCCTGTAGACCCTGTACTAAATATATTAAAACAAAACAAAACAAAAAAGGTCTCCTTCAGGCATTGTTATCCAATTATTAGGCATTAATCTCGTTCATAAGATCTTTTCCCTCATAACCTAATCATCTCACAATGGTTCCATCTACTAACCCTAGTTAGGACTTTTAACACCCGATGGGGGAGGGGACATGAAGCAATCATAAAGATAATAGAACTGAGAGTTTTGTTTGAAGAAGAAACAATGTAAAGTTAACCTACATTTGATTAATATTTTTCTTCTCATCAGCAAATACAGATGCTGATCTGAGTTTCTCCTGAAGCCAGATCCCATTTTGTGAAGTTGAGGCTACTCAGACTACCGTGGAAAACAGCTTTTTTCACCTACCATTGTCATGTTGTGTAGGCATCACTTATAGTTTCAGAAATCTTTTTTTTTCCTAGTCAAGCAGCATAAGTAACACTGATAGTACTTTCCACCATGAAAATGACATTATAATAGTTATACTAATCTGCCCCTACAGGTGTCCAAATGATTTTCAGAAGTGTCACTCAAAGACATGCATGTCCATATTCACATACAAGGAGGGACAGAACAGGGCATTTCCAGAAAATCCTTGGTATAGCTTGTGCTTCTTTGGGTGTCTCTCCAAAGCTGCAGGCAGTCACAGGTGGGGCTTGTTTAGAAGTGACTGGATTTAAAGTGTGTGATACTGAAATTGATTCATGGTACAAGGTCAAGATTAAGGGCACTAGGATTAAGAGTGTGAGTGCTACTTATTTGAAATAGCTTGGATAAGATATGAGATAAAAAGAGCTGCGGTCATTCCTTGTTGCTTTGCTACCTTCTGCCCATCATAAATTCTTTTTCCTCTGCAGTACCTGTCTGCCAAGCCACTCTCCTTACAGCAAACAAATTTTAGACTAAAACCTCTACAAACTGTGAGCTAAAGGAACTGTTCTTCCTCTAACTTTCGATATTGGGTATTTTGTCTCAGGAACAAAAGAAGAGTAACTGAGACAGAATTTTGTTCCAAAAGTGAGGCTGTTGCTGTGGCTGTACCTGACATATGGGTAAAGATCTTTGGGAAAGGCTTGTTGGAAGTCTTGGAGATGCCGGATGGAAAAAAGTATAGCTGGGATGACTTAGGCTGTACTTGGTGGGAGATTCTGGTCAGAGCTTAGAAGACCAGAAGTCTGGTAGAAATTCTGTGGTAAAGACCAGGCTTGGGAAGTTTCTGCTGGGAAGGACTATATTAGTTATTGGACTTCTAGCAACATGTGTTATACATTGGTAGAAAGCTTGTCTGCATTTTGCTTGTGTTCAGAGATTTTCCTCAGACTAAGATTAAGGGCAGATTAATCTTTCAGAAGAAATTTCAAGGCAGTCTAATGTTGAGGCCATGTCATAGCTGCTCTTGGGGATTTTAGCTAGGTGTATGTTGAAAATCACGAGCAAAGAGCCCAATGGAATGACTCAAAATCTTGTGAGTTTGGCCAAAAAGAAAGCTTCAGTAAAGTTATGGTCTTCAAATATAAAACAGAAGAGAAATTAATTGCTAAATAGACTAGCAAGAAAAAGACTCTTTAAAGCCTAAAATTACAAAATAAAAAGACTTGACTTTAAAAAGAATACTCAAGCATGATTTTCCAAAATATCAGTGGTCTAGAAAAGTTGTTTCTCAAGACTTATTTCATAGGTATTGACCCCTAGAGCCTAGAGCAAAAGAAGCTGAAGGCAGACCCTGGCATCATCCATGTGGTGCTGCTTTCCCCTGCAAACTGAATAGAGCTGTGAGGTCTAAGCACTTCAATTGAGAGTTCAGAAACAGGCCTGGAAGGGCAAATAATGTGCTTGTGAGATGGCAATGTGTGAAGCTGTAAGAGTAAAGCCAAAGTTGTAGTAGAGGCCCCAAAAGCTTAGAGAAGCCACGAACTTGGATTGTCTGAAAAAAAAGCCACAAGGCCAACAACAGTGCTATAGTGGAAGAGCCACCCAAACCCTTGAGAGTTTGTGTCTTGCCACAGATTGCCTCAGATGCTGGACATTGAACTGCAGGATTAATGTTTTCCTGCTGGATTTTGGTTTTGTTTTGTTATTCTTTGCTATCTTCCTGTTGATAACTTTAAAAGTAGAAGTGCCTACCTTATGCCATTAATATTTAAAATGATTAAATTTCTTTTCATTTACATAGATACTTGTAGCTAAGAGTTTGCCTTAAATCTCAGAGGAGTATTTAGACCTAGACTTTTCAACAATACTAAATCTGTTAAGAATTTGGCAACTCTTAGAGATAAACTAAATTCTTTTTGCCTAAAGAGATATGCACAGGTCTTTGGGAGGTCAAGGGCAGAATGTTATGGTTTGTATGTAGATGTCCTCTAAAGCCTACTATGGGCATAGGTGGAGATTTTTCAGAGGTGGTTAAATCTAAAGTGTGTATTGCTGAAACTGACTCATGGTACAATGACAAGATCAATGACACTAGAATTAAGAGTATGAGTGCTACCTTCACTAAATAGCCTAGATAACATATGACAGAGGAAAAGAGCTGTGGTCATCCCTTGTTGTTTTGTTTTCTTCTGCCCACAGTAAACTCTTACTCTTCTGCAATACCTGTCTGCTATGCCACCTTGTCTTTCAGTCAGCTGACTATAAATTAAAACTTCTACAAAATGTGAGCTTAATAAAACTTTCCTTCTTTAATTCTGGATATTGCATCTTTTGTCTCATCAATGAGAAAAAATTATTAAGTCAGCCCTGGTGGCCTTCTTGATGCTAAGCCCTGTGACTTTGATGTTAAAAGAAGGGAAGTTGTAGTGGTTTCTCAGAGTTTCTGCACCAAAAAAAAAAAAAAGTTTTAAAGCATTAGAAATAAATCAGACTCATGTGTGCAAACATTTTATTGTCTTGCTAGTATGAGAACCTGAAAGAGTAAATAAAATCTGAAAGGCAAAATAAATATTGTGAAAGGGAAAGAATCTGTTCAATGAGAAGGAAAAACTGAGATGAGGAAAACGACAAACAAAATAGAAAAATATATTCATGTATATATGAAGGATAGTTTGGATAATTGAACTGCTGATTTCTGCTGGTCTATTGTAGGGAGCAGTCAATGCTTAATATTTTTTTCTTCTTCTTAATTTCTTATAACTTTTTTTTAAACTAGTTTTGCAGGTTTCTATCTGGTAATCTAAACAACTGATTTAAAGATAACATTATGCAATACAACAACCATGGTCAAATTCCTATTATTTTGTTTAATGAAATTTTGTGTCATTTCTAATCTTTTTAATACCATTTTGTATTCTTTACAAAAAATAATAAAAATATTGCATTAGAAATTTCCAGAAGTTTATATTTCTAGTTGTAAGTTAATGTTTTTTAAGACTATTTTTGAGCTTATTTGTGGTGAGATGTAGCCTGTAGAGTGCTACATTTTGAGTTTATGTCTCCACTGCATTTATAAATCCCAGCTAACCATTTCATATGTGAGGAGGAGTAGGAACATTACAAGTAGCAGTGACTAAATTGTTAGTAAATCTAATGCGCAATCATTGCCATAGTGGAGTTGGGTACTTGATAGTTAATTTTCCTCTGAAAACCTCCAGGTTATTCTTAATAAAACCTCCAGGGAAAAGCAAAAAAAACCAAGTCTAACTTTTATTTCTATTTTATGTTCTTAATGAGAAACAGATATTATGAGGAAAAAAACACTAATATTTATGAATATGCTCCTGGATCAAAATCTAACAGGTGTGTACTTAGGTGGGCAGGATGGAGAGGCAGAATCAGCCTGCTGTGGAGGGGGAATGAGAACTTAAAATAGAAAACAAGGATATTTCTTTTGGCACTTTCTTCAGAAACTGTTAGGTGATTTGTTTCAAGTTATTTGTGCTTAAGAAAGGTGGGTACATAGATTTTGTATCAGATTGATTTAGTCTGCTTTTAGCATGTTAAGCTAATTTGCATAGTTCATCAATGTGGTGCTAATTAGCAAAAAAAGAATGGTCAATTGTACACACCCTGTGGTCCTTGCCTCCTATTTATCTCTTCCCACACTGAACCATGGCTTGTCTGTGTCATAGAGTACTGAGGAAGTGACACTGAGACTTCCTAAGTTAGGTCACAAAGGGTAATGGAATTTTCACCTTGTTCTCTTAGATCATTTTGGTATAAACTAGGATGGTTTCATGAAGAGACCTGAGCTCATGAGAAGAGAAACCGAGGCCTCCACCAGAATCCTGCACTAACTTGACAGCCATGAAAAAGCACCATGTTGGAGCAGGTTTTTCAGTTTCAGGGAAGCTTTCAGATGACACAGGTTTCAACCAATGTCTGAATGAACTTCCCTGGAAACCCTGACCTGCAATAATTCAGACACCAGCTGTATTCTGAATTTCGGCTTCAGAGAAACAACAAATATACCCCACTGCTGTTTTCAGACATTAAATTTCACAGTAATTTGTTACAGAACACCAGATAGCTAGCACTGAACTTCATTTCCATACTTTCCATCTGATTTCAACAAGGCATCAAAATATCTAAATTTGGAAGCTAACCCACACTCAGGGCTGGCTCTTCAGGTACTATGATTTGTTCAGTGAAGTTTACCTTAACTTTGAGGTTGCACAGCTAGACTACTGGCTAGCTTCTCTGGAAATTAGGTGTGGCCCTGAGATTGCATTATGACAGAAAGTAGAGAGTGGGACACAATCTGATCCACAAAGCCTCTCAAACTCACTCCCTCAGGCTCTTCCTGGTTGGGATGTAACCTCTGAGGCCATGTATTGAACATGGCACTACCTGTAAGTCTCAATCCTTGAAAGTCACGTAGGGTAATGTGGACTGTCATTTTGTGGACTGTCTCAAGAAATAAACTTTTCTCTAAAGTGACTGAGATCTGGGGACTTGTTAAATAAATTCAGTTGAATTTAATCTACTTAGAGCATCCCATGTTTCCTATCCTTTTGGGAGTCTTTATCTTACAAAATTGTCCTTTCCATTAAGCTGGAGATGTAGCTCAATAGCAGAACACTTGCCTAGCATGTGGGAGGCCCCAGGCTTTGATACCCATCATTGGAAAAAAAATCCCTTCCTATGTATAATTCTTTGAAGTTAAATTCTCCCATAAATGTGTAAACAAATCCATTCTGATGGGCTCGACAGGTGGGCTTGGGTTAAGATTTGAGTTCTATAAGAGAATATTTTGCATTTTAACAAGATCTTCTAGCAGATATATGCTTTAAAAGCAACTCAAAAGAATTTCAGGAATTTTAGCAAACCTCTGAGATAGATTTCAGGGAACAGGGATTCTGAGTGACTTCAATCACAGCACGCAGGAAGCAACCTGTCTGTCTAGGAAAGTAGTACTGAACTGTTATCAAGCTGACTCCAGGACACAGGAAGATTTGGCTATGAGGTTGGTGTGGCATTGTAGCTTGTGGAGCCTGGTCTTTGGTCTATCTTTCATATACACTTGTATCTGGGCATCTTCATTCTTAAATATTTTCCATGTCCCTTAAGCATCAGTATCAAGTGAGTACACACACATACACATACATACACACACCCTAATTCTTAGAGAAAGACAGATTTAGTGTGGCTTTTACAAATGAAAGGTATATAAGAAGGAAAGGAAAAAGGAAATTTTAAAAAATTCACCTAGCGTTAGCTTCACCCATGAAGTTACAACCAACTGAAAATTATACCAGGCTCAGAATTTTATCTGATCCTTTCCCTCATGGCTCCTAGCACAGGTTCCACCACAAATATAAATAGCTACAGAGGAGTGACAGGAGGATGTCATAAGATAACTCACTGTTATGGTTTGTGACTGGGAGATACCCCCACACACACATAAGCCTCATGCAGCCATGGGGCAGTTTCTGGAATTTATAGGTTTTGTTTGTTTTTGTTTTTTTGTATTTTAGGGAAGGGCCTACAGGGTGCTCAGGGTCTCAGTACTAGATTGGACTCATAGTGATCCACCTGTTTATAGTCTCCCAAGAGCTAGGATTACAGGCATGTGCCACCATGCTCAGTCTCAATTGCCATCTCAGCACACCTACCCAGGAATGGGGGACAGCAAGGCAGGCCCAGGAATCAAACACCCACCCTAGGGAAGTGCTTATTGTACTGAGCCATCTCCCCAGCCCCATTCTCAGCTCTTTGCCACCCCGACGAAATGATGTTCTCTGTCATGTGCCAATGTGCCTTGGAGCCAACTGAGTATGGACTGAAACCTCCAGTAACTGAGCTAAATAAGCCTCTCCTTCCTTCATTTTCAGTGTCAGGTGTTTGTCCCAACCATGAGAAAAGAGTAACTGAGACATTCACCAACATCTGCAGGTGGCAACAGAGAAGTATAAGAATGTCTTGGAAGATAATAATATGGAAACTTTTTGTTGGGAATAACATGTTAGCTTGGGTCCCCCAGAAAGCATGGTCTGAGGCAAAGAACCAATTCATTTATTGAAAAGTGCAGTTCCTGGAGGAGGCAGAGCTGGGATAAGTAGAGTAAAGCAAGAAGATGGGAGATGCATTGATCCAAGGGTTTTATCACCCATGGTAAAAGATTTTCTCCTCAGGATGAATTTCCTGGTTGTATTATGGTGTGTAGGGTAGGTGGGGACCCAGGACTAGAGATTCATTTATATTTCCTATAATTTATGTAAATAGTTTCAAGGTGCAGCAAAATACTGGTTTGTGAGCATAATTCATTCTGGAAACATGCTTGCAATCCAAAGCACTTACATATCAAAACAAATTTATTCATAAGAAATAATAGAAACTGAGAGGGTTCACTCCATAACCCCAAAATATTCATATGAAATGATTACAATATTATACTGATTATAATAAGATAATGATTATAATATGATACAAAATAATAAAATAATTACAAAGTGTAAAGAAAAATAAATTAACCCACACTTACCTTTGAAAACTTTCATGGCTGCTGTGAGGTAGTCAAGAGAGAAAAGCGTTATTGTTTAGGTTGACTTTCACTGTTACTAATGTAATCGCTGCTATCTATTGAGTCAGTGGAATCATATTTGTTTTTTTTTTTTTTCATGAAACTAGCAAGAAGCCTAGTCAAGGACGCTGGCTTTTACCTCCTTGAAGCATTTCCCAGAGGTGTGACTTTGTTGTCATTAAGCAGATTCATCACTCACACTGCTACAGCCCTGTTCGGGTGGTGCTTTTCTTTAATAGTTTGCACTATTTCAAATATTTAATACAGTTAAAAACATTTCATTTGAAGTGAGGGATCCCTTTACCTTTTTCTCTTCTGAAAATGAACTCACCTCTATAACCTCTTACTGTTGAGAGACCATCACCTACAATCCCTCCCACAGTGTGTGCTGAGAGAGAGAAAGACAGAGAGACAGAAACAGAGAGAGACAGAGAGAGAGAGAGAGAGAGAGAGAGAGA
>NDGM011235121.1:3346-14650 GCA_002564305.1 Octomys mimax | reverse complement strand
GAGTGGTGGGGGGCGTCCGAAGGGGGCGGGAGAGGGTCCGGCCCACGCTACGCCCTGGCAGGGCTCGGGCCACAGTTCTTGATTCTTCATCTTTTCGTTTTAATTCAATGAGACTTTTTGATGTGTGTATATGTGGCATGCATGAAAATCTTTACTGCTTTCTATGTTGTCAGTTGTAAGAAAGTTATGAACATAACACATTTTTTATTTTATATAAAAAATAAAAATAAAATTTAAAAAAATTTTAAGAAACAGATGAACTAGGAAAAAATAAAAAAACAAAAAATTGGCTGTTTCAAAAAAAAAAAAAAAGGCATTTCCTCAATCCCTAGTCTTTGTGAAGCTGATTTCCTATGAGAAATTGTTCGGTAAATGGGTTTAAACAATGACTAAATTGCTTTTAAGGACTGCCTTAAACATGTCTGAAAGAGCACTCAGGGTTTTAACCTTGACTTAACTGAATTTGGAAAATTTTATTTCTTCCCTCACTATGAAAATATTCTCCTCCGTGATTTCTGGGTGATTCCACAGAAAGCCACTCTTCAGCCAGAGCAACCAAGAAAAGAAAGAAGTGAAAGGGAGACAAATAGGGAAGAATGAAGTCAAATGACCCCCTTTTGCAGATGGTGTGATTCTTTACATAGTAGACCTAAAATACTGTACCAATAGGCTCTTAGATTTGATGAACAAATTCAGCAAAGTAGTCAGATACAACAGGAACACATAAAAACAATGTTGCTGAATTCAAATGATGAATTCACTAAAAATGAAATCAGAGAAACAACTCTACTCTTGATAGCTTTCAAAAATTACTTAGAAATCTAGCTACATAAGACAGAAAAGACCTCTATAATGAACTCTGGAGAATAAAATTAAATAAGTCATGAAATTGTGGAAAAAGTTCATTTCTTTTGGACTGGTGCAATTAATATGTTTAAATTGATCACATTAGCAAAAGCATATATAGATTAATACAACCCCTATTAAAATACTGGGAACAGATTTTTTTTTTTTTTGCAAATCAGAAACACGTAGATACGAAGAGGAAAAGAAGAGAGGAAGTGAAAAGTAAAAGGAATTAAGATGAGTTATGTATAGTGCCACTATACATGGTGACTGTAAACATTTTATACAGCAAATAAGCACCAATAATATATATATATATATAAATATATATATATTTTATATTATATATAAAATATCCAAACAAAATTCTTCACAGAGCTAGAATAAAAGGGCCCTAAAATTCTTATGGAAGCAGTGGAAACCCAGAACAGCCAAATCAGCCATGAACAGAAAGAGTAAAGTGGAAGGCATCACAATGTCATATTTGAAGTCATACTATAAGCCTATAGTAATGAAATGGCACTAGTGCAAACATAGACCAATAAAATAGAATACAGGACACAGAAACAACGCCGTGCACCTTCAGCTATCTGCCTTTTGACAAAGGGTCTAAAAACATAACAACGCAGGACAAATACTCTCTTCAACAAATGCTTCTAGGAAAACTGCTTATTCCCCTGCAAAAAAAAAAAAAAAAAAGAAACTAGATTAATATCTCTCGTCCTGTACTAAAATAAAAGAAAAATGGATAAAAATGAAACCAGTGAAACCGCTGGAAGATAACAAAGGTAAACCACTTGAAGCCATGGGCACAGCAAGGACTTCCTAAATAGAACTCAGTAGCACAGGAAAGTGAAAATCCAATAATCAGGATTACACCCAATTAAAAGATGTTGCATTGTGCTTGCTTTGGCAGCACATATACTAATATTGGAATGATAAAAAGATGTCACATAGCAATGGGAATGATGGAGTAAAGAGACAACTTATAGGATGAGTAAGCAATTTTGCTAACTACTTTTCTGATAGAATATTCTAGAATATACAAAATAAAAACTTTAAAAAATGACTTATTAAAAAATTAGGCAAATGAACTGCATAGATGCTTCATAAAAGAAGCATAAATGATCAATAAATAACTAAAGAAATAATCATGCTTTAGGTGTTAGGGAAATGGAAATCAATATTTGTGTCAAGGTTCCTTTTACTGGGCAATTGAGATAGCTCAGTGGTCTAAGCACCTGCTTAGGCAAGCAGAAGGACCTAGGTTTGATGTCCAATACCACATGCTGTGCTGGCCCCATTCAGGGTGTGTAGAGCCAGCTACCAAGGTCAGGCACGGTGGTGCACTCCTGTAATCCCAGAGCAGGGAAGGCTGAAACAGTAGAGTCACTATGAGTCCAATCTGCATGATGAGACCCTACTATACCAAATACATAAAATTTTTTTAAGAAAAGATTCTTCTTACCCAGGTCATAAACTATAAAAATAGCATAAGCTAATAAGGATTTAGGGGAAAAGGAACTTTTCTATATTGACACTAATGTATACTAGTATAGCTATGATTAAAGTTAGTATTGAGATTTCTCAAAAATTAAAAATAGAAATTCTACTTGACCCAAATATATCTATACCAGGTATATATCTGATATATTAAATTAAGGAGTTCTTACTACAGTGATTCATACAGACCTCTCTTTACAGCAGTGCAATTCACAATAGCTAAGATCTGAAAACAGCTTAGTTAGTTGGCCATCAACAGATAAATGAGTAAAGACAATGCATACATGCACAATGGAGCATTATTCCATCATAAAGAAGAATGAAATCATGTCATTTGGAAGAAAAATGGTAGTATTGAGAATATTATATTAAGTGAAACAAGTCAGATACACAATGGTGTAGATTGTCTGAGTGACTCCCCTTGAAAGAAGAGCAACTATCTCCATTTTGGCCATGCCTGACCCTATTTTCATGTATTGATATGTAGAGTTGACTATTATTTTTCCTTATCCTTTCAATTACCTTTAAGCAATGCATATTGGTCTAGTGGTAGTCTTTAAAGATGGCATACATGTTTCCCGGATAAGCCCCACCAGCTGCTCTTTTAATATGAGCCAGATGAGACAGGACAAGAGCCAATGCTGCAAGCTGTCAGCTGGGATTGAGCCTCTAGGTAGAGGCTATGATTTCCTGGGGCTTAAAAGATTATACATCAGAGCTGAAGCCCCAGACCCCAAAACGTTAGACACTAACTCAATTGTGTAATGCAGATTTCTCTCTGCATATCTTTCTCTCTGCATATTGAAGAGGTAAATGCAAGCATCTTACCTAGCCCAGCTCACAGTACTCACCTACTTCCTGTCATCCTCACTCATTCATCCTCAAGCCGCTCCTCCTTCATGACTGAATAAAACCCAGGTTTGGCCTTTGCTTCAGACAGCCATCTCCAGACTTAGGACCACTGGGCTCCCCATATTTATGTGTGCTTTAGTATCTATTCTTACTGTGGATTGCTCTGGAAGTGGTAGAATGGAATCAACTTGATGGGATTACAATAATTTATCCATGGGATTATAAATATAAACTTCCTGGGCCTGGCCAAGGACCAGGAAGTGCTCTCTATACAATGGTAACTTTTTTTTTTAATGGTAAGTATTTCATGTTTCCTCTTATATGATAATCCTAACATATAAATAAATGAATAAGCAAAATAAAGGAGAAATGATAGAAAATAACAAGAAAGAATTTTGGAGATGGCAAAGGGGCCAGACTGAGGGGAGAATTAAGGGAGAAGACAGGACAAAAATTTAAATGATCAAAATATGTTATATGAATGCACTGATTCCCAAAAGAAATACTGCTATTAGGTATTTCAAACATAAATAATACATTTCTATAAAAGAAAAAAAAATTCTTGCTAATTTTTCTCTTGTATGTAGCAAATTTTAATGATTTTAGCTTTGTGTACTCAATTTGTAATGTTATTCATTCTATGTTTTTATATTTGACTCTTTTACTTAGTTAAGATTTTACCCTGGATTTTTTCCTCCATGTTTAGGAAAACAGTCTGATGTGAGTTAGCAATAATTACCTAGACACACATAAAAAGATGTGTTTTAATAAACAGGGGAGCATAAGTTATTAATTTATAATTTCATTTCTCCCTTCTTTTACACAAAATTTGCTTTCATGTTATTGATAAAATGCAACTAATTTATGCATGCCTATAGTAAGAAAAAAGTAGAAAACAAAGAAAGAAAACTTTAAAAAGACAAATAATTTCTGAAGCAAATAAACATTAGACTAGTAAAATGTATACTTCAGGTGAATAAGACTATTTGCCAGTTTCAAAACACAACACCCTACATTGATTTATGAAATGTTTATAGAACCCATATACACACTTTATAACTACACATTTACCCTCACTTCACAAATGAAAAAATTAATATGATGTGAAATTGCGGTATTTGCGATCCTTGGCATGGTTTAATGAGCTATATCTTTGTATGACATGAAAAATGTGCTAAGAGTGAAGTAATTTCCCCCAAGTATTATTATACAACAGTGTTTATGTCAAAGGTTGCAGAAATGAGATTGACATTAGGCTCTTATGTACATGAGTTTCTTGTTCCAAATAAATAGCAAAAATCCTATTTCCTACTTTATTCTGAAATAGTTTAAAACTGGAGATTTTCTCTAGAGATGCCTTATTCAAGTGGAGTATTTAGTCATTTGTTGATTTCAATATTTTACAGTAGAATATAACATATAGATATTATCAGAGTATCAGAGAGCATTTGAAATCTTCTAGTAATAGTTTCTCAATAAGGAAATATGCATAAATTGATGTATCCTGACGGACTTAGAAGTATTTGTAAAAGAAAAGAAGGAAATATTAACAGTTGGACAGCCTAGAGGGAAATAAACATCCACGTTGCAGCTGTGCAAAAACTAGTCCTCCACTCTTGTAATATTTTAACTGTTGCATAAAGTATAACATGGTCTATGCTGTCCTGAGTTGGTTAACTTCTTTAAATGAATTCTACTCAACAGATAAACGCTGTGGCATAGCCCTCAAACTTGCTCTAAACAAAACAAAATGTTTTCTGCTTCCTGTTATTTTTTATAAGAAAGTCTCGGGAAACTCTCCCTTGCTTCTTCAATACATTACAGTTTGTGTCTAGATGTCTCCACCGAACCCCATGTGTCCATGCAACTTTTTTTGGATGTGGCTAAATCCAATATGTGATTGCTTGGTTCTGCGGGTGGGTGATGATTGTATCAGTTCACTAATTGGGTTCTCACTGGCCTAACCCCAGGAGCTGGATACAATATAAGTGACAAAAAGAAGTTTATCTCTCTTTCTCTCATTTTTTAAATTGTGTTCCACCACCATGAACTGTTTGCCCCACTGCCATGTGCCACTTTGCCTAGAGTTAGTTGATTATGGACTAAAATCTCCAGATATTGTAAGCTAAGTAAACCATTCCTCCTTTAACTCCTACAGTTGGGTATTTTGCCTCAGGAATGAGAGAGTAGTATTGAAGACAAATATGTGTCTCTGAAATAAATATATCTATAAAGAACTGAAACCTAATAAATTGCATAGACCGAATAGCAAGAAAAGAGGAAAGACTATTACAGAGACACTTGACAAAGTGTCAGTGATTGTGCTTATCTATTTAAATACTCAGAAAGGTGTTATAATAACTAATTATAGCTATTTAAGTACATGGTGAGTGTATTGATTTTTTTCTAAAAAGCAAGCATATCGTTTGCCTTGAATGGAAAATTCTTGTCTTAACAGGATATTTGTGCTTAGCATTCACTTTCAATGTTTGACAAAGAATAAATAGCTATGAAGAGGATTTTATACTTGGTTATGAATTCATAGAATTATAGATGTAAAGATATGATAAATATTGAGAAATGTGCAAAATATTTAGATATAAAATAGAAAAAAAGCACTGAACAGCTGACATATGAAAATGGCTGCATAATTTTCTTAAGTTATGAAGACTACACTGAATTATCAAATACCTGTAAACAATTGAATTACAATTGCTCTTTCTGTACCAGTGAAGCACTTTGCATGTCTTAAATCATAATTCCTTGGGAATTTGTCCTTAAAACTTTGTTTCAAGAAATGATTGCCTCAATAAAATTCAGATATATTTCAGAATACAATTGCCAAAGTGGGTAAGAATCAATAGAATATTCTAAATTGTTTTGTGTGCTGGTGTAAAGATACCAAGGCTGGAGGGCACAATTCAGATTTCAAGGGCGTAGAAGCAGGTGCTGAGTAATTGCACAATAGCAGCCATTGTGCCAGTGGAGTATGGGAAAAGAATTACTGTGAGGATCCAAACCTTTGTGTAGTAGAGAAACATTAATAACACTAGTGGGAAGATAATCTACTGAGGGCATATTATAAATTAGAGAGAACAATTTATTTTAAGATTATTGACAATTTTGGTCATCTTAAAAAAAGTTGAGTTTTAGAATGGATGAAGAGAGATATTTGATGTTTGAAAAGAAGCATGATTCTTGTCTAAAAGGCACAGTTTTCTAGTGCACTGTATCGGGAGAGGGAGAACAAAATGTTTAATACAGATTGACAAATAATAATCAAATTTAATGTGAAATATCAAAGTTAATACTAAGAAGTTACTTAACAAGCTTAAAATTGAGGCACTAAATAGAGAGATAATGGAGAGGAAGCATGAAAAAAAATAATTATGTGAAGGGACTCAGGGTTGGTGATACTGCCTCCCTTGCTCATTCTGAGCAAAGCGTTCATTGACATGTTTTCCACTGAATGTGAAATGCATTGAGTTTCTCCACAAGAAGGATCTATATCAAGCCCCAGATACTGCAGCAGATTTATTATTATAAATGGTTCGAAAAGGACTAGCGTTCATTTGAACTCCCATTTTGCCACTGAGTGAGGCAGCCAATCTATTTAAAACTATATTATGATTGAGTGGTCCTAGCTGAGAGAACTGATTAGGAACTACTTCAACATGGAAAATGAAGAACTCATTAGCTAAATTTTCTGCCAACAGGTCTTTTGAGCCCTATAAACTAGCACTAAGTTGTCATGGTGATGGCAAAAGTTAATAGTGGGTTAGGTAAGAATTCTGACCCAGCTCTCTCAAGCAGCTAACAAGGTTCTTTTGCCATAGAATTAATTCCACAGATTTTTGGAACTTGCAAGGATGGAAATAATTTTTAACACGATGAGATTAAAATGGAAGTGTCTCACTGGCATTTCTGAAAATTCAGACTTTTATTCAGAGCTCTCTTGTGTTTAAGTCATCTGATTATTTGAGCACTTTACTATGATTTCTTTGGTGAGGACTGTGGCCTAGCTCAGTCTTTGAGAAAAATCACTTATTTTAATATTCTGGCATGCCACAATGCACTACAGCAGAAACATTTTTTTTTGTTTTACTTTTTAAACTCTAAGTTTATTTTGCTTTTAACATGCGAATGAAACAAACCTGCTCAAGATTAAAATGTTTTTCCTTTCTCATTTCTTCCTTCACCATCTTTTAGAAAAATGTGGCAATATCATGGAACAAAACTCAGATCTGTATTAAATGAAATTAAAACTTCTGATTTGCTTCATTGGAATCTATGCCTCTATGTTTATTAACCTTCAAAATAATTTGGTAATGTGAGGTATGTAGGTATTTCCTTTTGTAATACACATATCCAGTAATAGGGACTATGCTGTAAATGTGGTTTTAGAACTCACTGTGAATGTTTTAAGTGAGTGACATTTCCTATGTGACTCTAAAGGATAACAGATCCAGGGGGCTAAAGCAAAATCTCTCAGAATTTTCCCTGGAAGATAGACAGTTAGTGTTAACCTCAGAAACATCTAAAGATACATTCTAGCATAAGCAATGTAACCATCCCCTTGTTTGGGAGACTCTTCAGATTGCTGCATAATTTTTGTGCATATAAAATACATAATTAGTTTACAGAAGCTCTTCATAGCATTTATAATACTTGATCCTTCATACCAACAACATAATTGAAGGGGTTATAATGTGTGTTAAAAATTTTCATTTGAATCTTGGATTATTATGCTTTTGATGACATAACCAGCAGTATGTTCTCATGGTGATGACAAAAGCGGCTGAGTTGGCTGTTATCAAGAAATCAACCAAGGACAAATGCTTGAGAGGCTGTATGTGTGGGGTACTTCTGGGAAGGGATACTCTGGTGGGAGATACTGGTGCAACCACAATAGAAATCGGTGTGGAGATTCCTCACGCAACTAGCATTTCTGTTTGATCTAGCTCTTCCCCTTCTAGGTATCTTCCACAAAGAGTTAAAGATACCACATCACAGTAATGTATTAAACCCATGTTTGTAGGAGCAGAGTTCATCACAGCTAAATCTTGCAAGCTGACTATATGTCCCTCAAGAAGGCATACAGAAAATGTGATGTGTACACACATTTGAGTACTTCTCTGCCATGTAGAAGAACAAACTTGCATCATTTGTATAAAAATGAATTTTCAATCATAATGTTAGGTGAAGCAAATTCAGCACACAAGTTAATATGTCATATGGCTTTGCTTAATTGAGAAGCTCAGCATATGATGAAGTGCAAAATAAAAGACAGACAACAGGAAAAAATAAAAACAAAACATCCTTTATAACTCAGCATGAACAATGTATCCAAAAGTGGACTTCAATTTAGTGTAATTTCTTATGTGTTTTGTGTGGTTTTAAACTGGTGAGTCTGCTGTTAATCTGCACTTTTGATAATGAGGTTGATAAGAACTTGGTCTGGGGATACAGCTCGCGGAGGCACTCTTGGAAGGCTGAGTGCCTACCTGGCAAGTGCAAGGACTTAAGTTCAATGTCAGGTGCCACATGCCATGTAGGCCCTGGAACCTGGGTGCACCCTACAACTATGCTGGCACTCACCTGTAATCCCAGCTCTGGGGAGGCTGAGAAAGGAAGATCTCTACAAGTCTGAGCTGCATAGCAAGAACCTGCAACACATTTAGAAAAATAAATTAAAGAATTTATAAAATAAATAAATGAATCTGATATAGGCAATGAAAACAAAAATTAAAAGGTGGAGGAGAGGAGGGGAAAAAAACTTGGATGAATTGTATAACTGTATCAATTTCCCACAATGAATATAATCATTATGTATTGCAGAAAAAGCTAATAAAAAGATTGTTTAATGCAAATGCTTCAAAAATGAGAGAAAAAGAAACTATAAAATATAGAATTCCAATATTATTGCAATCCATGAGGAGCTTTGTTAAAATTTTTAAATCTAGTTTACAGAAAAATATAAATTAAATATAAATTAATTTGTGTTTGTAATAAACTATGTTTTATATTCTATGAAATTTCACATCATATATAGCATATATAGACCATGTAATAATAAGCTTTATAACTCTTTAAAATTATTTTTTATCATTTATTTATTTGGTAGAGAGTCTCGCTATGAAGCTGGACTCAGTGCTCCTCCTGTCTCAGCCTTCCTAACTCTGAGATAACAGCCGTGCACCACCTTGCCTGGTTTCAGTGGCCAGTGCCACACGGGGCCAGCAGGATATGTGGTGCCAGGGATCAAACCCAGGTTCTTGTGCTTGCCAACCGAGTACTTAGAATGCCAAGCTATCTCCCCAGCCCATCTTCTTATATATTGACACATATCTTTATAACTTAATGAATTCTTTATATTTTACTTTATGAATAGACAAAGAATAATTTAATTTTTCATCTGTTGGCGATATTTAACTTAACTTTATTTAAATAATTTGAAATGTGATAGTTATATGTACATGGTTTTATCTATTTATATTTTTGGAATCAGATCAAACTCAGGACCGTGCACTTGCCAGGCAGGCACTCACGCTGCTGAGCTATCTCCCTGGCGCTGCATAGTATAATTTATAGTGATACTTTGGTTCGCCAATGTTTCCTTTCACAAACAATTCATTTCTCAAACAAAACAAAATTTTACTTCTGTTTGCAAACTCTGCATTGGGTTAAAACATGACCACATCTACTCTTTCTGACAAATATAGCCACCTTCCCCGAAGTCATAAAGCAAATTCTGTTCATAAAATGAGGTACCACTGTATACATAAAAATATTTGCTAAATAATGAAACTCATACTGTAACTTTCTGTTATACATTTCCAAAAGTATCTTCCAGAAAACCTTCTCATATGTACTTCTATTAGAAACCTCTCAGTGTTTGTTTCCCATAAATTATTAACACCGCTTCTTTTTTTGTTGAATGTTTTTTTTATTTTTAAAGAGCATAAAAAATAATAAAAAGTATTCGAAACACTACAGAAGTTTACTAAAAACTGGGATAATTGGACTGCTGATTTCTAATGGTTATTCAAAGGAACAGTTCAGGCTTAAATTAAATATTTATGATATTTTGCTTCTTTTTTTGACCAATTTTGAATCCTTATATCTGGTTATCTGAACAACTAATTTGAAGACAACAATATGCAATAAAACAACCATTGTTGAAAGACACCGTTTCTTTACCTTGTTAGTGTGGTTTCAAATCAGATGAGTATATCAACATGTAGTCAATATGAAACCTGAGATATTTTATTATTTCCTTTGTGTTAACTATTTGATAGCCAGTGTGTATTTTATATAGCCACTATACCTCAATCAACACACTGAAAATATCTGATTATTTTCTAGATTTTATAATTGTAAATTATAAAAAATACTAATGTATGCAAGTTGTTTCAAATATACATGTTTACCAATAATTTAGTTATCAATTTTAAAATTTTAATAAATGAATTTACATTAAACAAAATTAAAAAGCCAGTTAGTCTAGCCACATTTCAAGGGCTCAATATCTATTTTTCATTCCTGTCCATTGTATTGTATAGTAAAGTTACAAAATCTGTTTTGCCCCATGTGACCCCACCCTCTATAGACTCTGCAACCTCGGATTTTACCATTTTCTCCTCTTTTACTATAGCTAACACTCTCATTTCTTTATCTTCCTGAAACCAGGTAGGATCCTCAAAACCTTGGTATTAAATGTATTCTGTCTACCTATAAAGCTCTTTTCTCTGTTATCCTCTTAAACTGTTATATCTTATATTTATGATCTCTTTTTAATGAGAGATTCCTTGAGAGCTGCTGCCTTCTTTTCCCTTCTCAACTATATCTTCTTTTTTGATCATACTACTAATTCCTTTCTGTTACTGTCTGTGTTCCTATACTTAGGTGTAAACACTATTACAGCAAAGGTGTCTGCTTAGTGGGGTACTGTTAGGGCATGGCAAATAACAGATGATCTAATATTTGCCTGATATGAAAGGTTACTTTTGACCTCTAATTACTATTAGGTCCTTCTGAATGATGTGTGTGTGTGTGTGTGTGTGTGTGTGTGTGTGTGTGTGTGAGAGAGAGAGAGAGAGAGAG